>VUQR01035779.1:36779-50360 GCA_015108515.1 Hemichromis elongatus
AGGTTATCTATATTCTACTGCAGTAAAAGTGTGTGTGTGTGTGTAAGATACATGTGTTGCCGTGCGTGACTCTGTTTGGCCTGGCTCTGCTTACACAGATGGTGATATCTGGTGATTATCTCTGTATGTATCTCCTCCTCCATCCTGCAGCCCTTCTGGGTCAGTCAGGTCCCACCAACCACAGCACTACATCGATTTTGCTCCTCCAGGAAACTCAGACAGACACACACGGCTCCCCTAGGAGAATTTAAACTCCTCTCAGCATATTTCCCTACTCTGATGTAACCACTGAGGTGATCTCTGACCTGGCTGTGTGAACTCCAAACCTGCGTCTGTCCCTTCTGATGTCTTCTGACCACAGAGGATTGTAAATCATCCCCTAAGACGCATGCTGCCTCTGGAGCCGTTCTCTATGATGCCTTGCACTCAAATTGTGAAAAATTTCCTTTGTGAAAATCAGATGTGATATCTTGATATATTCCTCTAAATTACTTCAGTGATACATCTTCCACTCTAATCCTTCACAAGGAAGATAGGGAACAAAGTAGCGTTTGAAGGCGGAGGAAAGTGGTGATGGGGATGTCTATGTTACATGCATTATTTAATTGAATGAATTTAACATACTTTAAAGCCGTATACAGTGTATGGATGGAACGTTATGAATGATAGCTCATGGGGAAATATACTATAAATAATTACAGCTTGTTCCACTGGCTAAAAATATAATAGATGAATATTTGGAGCATTACACATAAGGTGTGATACAATATTCAAGGTTCTCTTTTTTACTAAGACCCTTTTAACCATCTAACCTGACATTTATTTTTAAAACTCTTCAAGTGCTAACATTTAAGGATGGCCAAAAAAAAAAGCATGCACTACTCCCTTAAAGAATTAAAAACCACTTCACTGTTTATGTTGAGGCTGGTGTTTTGTGGTACTATTTAATGAAGCTTTCAGCTGAGTGGATGGATGCTAACATAGGTGCCTCCCTCTTCCCCTCTTTCTGTAAAGCCCCTGATGGGAGTAGTATACAGCTTTGTCCGAATCAATTAAATAGTTTTTTTTTCTGTGCTAATGCTAATGAAAAATATTTTTATGCATTTGTACTGTTGTGGAGTCCAGAATTCATCCAGCTACTTCTATCAGCACTTACACCATAAATAAACACAGAGTGAACCGCTTCCACTGGCAGCGCTACGTGCCCACGTCATAACACTGTCTCCGCCATATTTGACAGATGATGTGGTTTGCTTCAATTCATGGGCTGTTTCTCCCCTGTTCCATGTTTTTCTCTTCCCATCACTGTGGTAAAAGTTAATCTGTCCAAATAGTTTTTATTTTTCTATAACATTGTAGGCTCTTTGTGGAAAATTCTCCCCTGGATTTCTTGTGAGTGTAACCAGCGTATTACACCTTGTTGTAAAACCTTATATTCATTATTTTTACATTTTTTATTGTAAATTTTCACTCCTTGAGAGTGTTTTTGGCGTGGTTATGTGTTTATAAGTTATAGTGTTAAGCTACATGTCAGTAAATTGCAGATTGCAGTCAAGTGACTTCTGTTTTCCTACTTCTCTCAATTCAAGTGCAATTAAATTAAGTTTATGCTGTGCCCGATAACTGTCAGCCAGCGTGTTTCTGCTACTGTGTGGATTAGATCTGGATCCAGCCCAGATTTTTCCTTTCTGTGCAGGCTGTCAGTCTGCTGTTTACCTCAGCTGTCAGTCCCAGGTCAAAAGTGTCTATCTTTATTTACTTTGAAAGACTTTGTTAAATAAGTCAGATATGGGTCAGTGAGTCAGAAGAGTCAAAAGCTCATTTCTGACTGATGACGGCTCTAGTGAGGTGAGTTGTTAAGGGTATGCAGAACATTTAAAGTCTGCCTTTTTTGCCACTGTTAGCGCCTGTTAGCTGCTGTTAGTGGTTTTTTTTTTTTTAGCGGTTGTTTACCTCTCTTAGCTGCTGTTCATTGACGTAAACAAAATTTCCTTTGAAGTGCACCGAAGCTTGCAGGATTCTCACACATAGTGAATAAACTCTCATACAATGTGAGAATGTAATCACACTGTTTATCAGAGGCAAAGGGTGATCTTTTTAGAATGCCTAAAATTAGCTGTCAGCTGTACCGGGGGTCCATGACTATTTTCATGACAATAAGTAAATGTGACAATATTGGGAATAAATAAGCAGGTTTATGCACATCTATGGCTTCTCTTCTAAATCTTCTAAACATTTTCTCCTATTTACTGCTATTTATTTTAAGTCTAATGATGACCTCCTTTTCTTGTATGAACATCTCTGTAAATTTGATATGGAGCGTTCCAGTGAACTGATGAAATGAAATGAACTGAAATGAACTGAAAGCTGAAATTTTATAAAATACTCCATATGCTTTATTTTTTATCTGTCATGAAATAATAAGGGAACTGGCCTCACATGGCCAATTAACTGATTGTCAGCAATTACTAATTTACTTTTGAGCCTCCATTTAATTGTGTGATTTCAAATCCACTGTAGATAGGTTAAGAAATTGTACCAGATACTTATGGATTCAACTGTAGACTGTTTCCAGATTTTCTGCAAGTCACCACTCTGCTTTCCTGGATATCTGGCATGCTGGTGTGTGCAGTTCCTGTCACTTGTCAGTCAGCTGTCACTTAACATCTTGCTGAATTAAAACACTGAGGAAAGACTGTTGAGATTCGCTCCTGGAGAAGAGCAGCTCTTTAAACATTTTTTATCAAGATAATAGTTATTCAAATGTCTCATATTCCAAGGCTCTTGAGGGAAATCCTGGCAGTCTGCACTAACTAACCACATCAAGGCAAACACAAACACCCACACGCTTATACACCTTCACACGCATGTCCACGGACACACACATTACCTGGGGGGCCTGAGCTCCCCCTCTATGGGCCTTCACCCCACATGCTCATCTCAATTAATCACCAAACAAAACAGATGTCAAGAACAAAGGAACGATCTCCAGCCCTGTGGGGTAAAGCGGGGAGGAGGAAGGGAGGAAAAGGGGAAGAGAAGGAGAAGGAGGAGGGATGGCAGGAGAAAGAGAATCCAGGAGAGTGAAGCCACAGTGCATTTAGATCTAGGTGGTGCGTTTGAGGCAGGTGATTGAAGGTTGTTGGGGCCATCAGAGTGGGAAGTGTTAGCTGTTTATGTGCCCGAAGCCCAGCGATACTGTAACTGTACAATACAAGATGAAACTGTAAAAGTGTGGGAAAAAAAAATAAGAACAAGTCACGATGCAAGAGGGGGAGAGTTAGAGACAGCGAGAGAGTGAGAAAACAACAAAGCCCTGGAGATGAAAGACAGTCTACAAAACAATGGATACAAAATAATGCTCAGCGGTGTGCAGAAATAGAGCAAAGATTGAAAACCTGCCAAGATAAAGACAAACCCCCGCCTTTGAACTGTCACTTCACTGCGATACTGTCAGAAAACAAATGGCAATCTTGACAGGTTTCAGCTGCTTTGAAAGAGACTGAATCATATTTTATTCACAAACGCATATTTTATGGCTTTTATAGCAAAGATCATAACCTGTTGTTAGGCAGTGAATTCTTGAATCTTGTGCTAAATTATTGACATTTACATAATGTACAGATGGCGTGGGGGGTGGGGTGCAAGCAGGGGGAATTGGAAGGAAAGGGGGAAAGGAAAGGAGTGGAGGAAGCTGCAAGGGACAATTTATTTAATAACACACATCCATGAAGAATGCCATGTTGTTTGAAACCTCAGTATTACAGGGAATAGCCATCAGTCTGCCAGCATTATCTGTTTCTTTTTCCTCCATTCGCCCATCCTTCAGCCTCTTTCTTTCTGCCTGCCTGTGGAGTGTGGACAGTGAGACTTACAGCTCGCATCAATAACAGGCAGATAACAGCCGAGTCCTCAGTCTTCAAGCGCAGCCTTAAATCACATCAGCCCCCGAGGGGAAGCAAATGAAGACCAAGGAGGAGGGGGGGGAGCTTACCTCTTGCAACGATGACAACATCAACAACAACAACAACAGTGCCGTATGGGTAAAATCCAGGCAAAATAACAAAAACGTATCAATTTATGCAGCTTAGAAGAAGGCCTCTGTGTTTTAAGTGCAAGTTCCCACACTGAGGAACACACAAGCGGACGAGAGAAGAGCATATGTGTCTATACGTGTCTTCAGACTCATTTTTTCTGTGTCTTTCTACAACATCAGCAGATTGCTAAACTGAAGTATAAAACATGAAAAAACTCAACATGATCCAGACCTCAGGTGTTGGACCTGAACTGAGCAAACGTTGGCAGAAAATCAGGTTTATTTAACTTGTATTGTGTATCTAGTGGTTAACCAAGCTACACAATTAAAGAAGAAGAAGAAGAAACACACCCAGATAGCGTGTCAGGTGGATCATACAGTAAAGTTCAAGGTTGCCCTGTGGACTTTTGTTGTCACCTTTATAAAAGAAAAAAGGAAATGGTAAAATTACTCTCTAAACCTATCTTCCTCAAATCGTAAAGCACAAACAGTTTAAATGCCATCATTGTTTACACAAAAAATGCCTGGTGCAACTGTGGATTAGGTTTTCAAAAGGAAAAATGTCTATTTTTATACACCAAATCTTTGGCCACAGCCCCCATAATCCTTATATCAGTCAGTTTGTCACCAATTTTATTTTTAAAGCCCAAATTAACTAAAACTAAAGTCACACTGCCAACAGTGGAAAATGTTAACAAAAAGCAAACTCCAATCAGCTGGTCATTTCAGAGAGGTGAAAAACATCTAGGTTGGGCGACTGCAGGGTTTCCTCGTGCAACAAGCGATTATGTATTTCTGACTGCTGTGGTCTGAAGAAACTCATTAAAAGACATTAAAATAAGCCTACTATAACAATTTTTTTTTATTTATTCATTTATTTTTTGGCTATTTAGGGGAAAGAATTTGTGTTTCAACTGTTTCCACAACTTTGCCCTTGGCTTAAAATTATTATTTATTAGCACACGCAGCATATTTGCTTTATAAATATAAATATAATAATCACTCTTCTTTTAGCTCCAGTTTGGGTCTCTACCAGGTTAGGCTCATTAGCTGCTAAATTAGATGCTCACCAGCTATTCCCCAGCTTTTTCTAGTTGTACTGAGCAGGTTTAAAAACAGCCACAGACAATGAGCTTAAAATGACAATAAAGCTGTGGGGACCTGCTTATATTTCTCTGTTATTATATATTATATTATATTATATTATATTATATTATATTATATTATATTATATTATATTATATTATATTATAAAAGTTACACCCTTCATAGTGTGTGATTTTTATTTTAGATTTTAAGTACAGAAATATTTAACTTGGTTCCAGTCTTTTAGCACACTTCTAGTCCTATTACACTAGTTATGTTAAATTGTGCTCAACTTCTTGCTTTAATGGCTGAACCAAAAGTAGACTCAGAAGCAAGGTATAAGTCTATAACTCATCTTTAATGTTCAAAGCTTGGATCATATGACGAGTAGGTGGGCCAGGAAGCAAGCATGACAAAAAGGGCAAGGTCCAAAAATCCAAAAACACCATAAAGCATACATTTGTAATGATAAGGCAAAAACAGTCATTAAAAAAAGAGCAATTCACATGGTCACAAGAGAATGCTGCAAGCTTAGAGACAATTGGACAGAGAGCAGAGGAAACCTGTATATACTGGATGGGTAATTAGCTGGTGGGAAACAGGTGTAGCTGAAAACTGGTGGGAAACAGAACAAAGGGAGGAAGTAGAACTAGAACCAGAGGACGATACTAGGAGGGAAGCTCTACACAGCCAGGCTTCCTTTGTGTTAACTGGCTTGACAAAACCTAAAACCACAGCTGGAGATAATAGTTATGAACTTCCTCTGTTAACCAGGGCTTTTTGTTTTAGGCTCTTTGCATGCTCACATGACAAGTGGTGTTTTACAGTGCCTGTGAGTCTTCTTAAACAAAAATGATCCCTATGAGTGTCGCCCATTACTCCAATCAGTTATCAGGTGATGATGATGATTGCACTTGGAAATAAAAAAAAAGAATAATTGAAAACATGGCACTTCCGGGGAATTTTAAACTGAAAACCTGAACATAACCTGCTCCCAACCATGTCTTTTTGTTTTTTGTATAAGTTACCAAGGTAATTTATCCAGCTAACAAAAATAAAAGAGTCAGGGTGAGTCATAGGTGAAGCAGAAAACTCTGACTTCATGCTTGAAAAGGTAGCTCACAAACTAATTAATCTTGCTACATAGTGCACCCCCTGGTGAGTAATTTCAAAAATAAAAACAAGAATAAATGATCAGTCTTTGCAGGCTGTCGCAATTGCTATGATATATGTTACTCTCAAATCCATGAATATCTAAAAGAGGTGGTAAAGTTACTATGAGCCAAACAACCACAATCATATTGTGGCATAATGGACAATACCTGAAGTTTAAAAGAAAAGAAACAAAATTAGACACATTTTTCATAGTAAATTCAGACATTACTCTGATATAGTTTTATTCAACTTTTGGAACTGTATGATATTAAAAAAGTGATATTTCTAATATGTCAACTCAGCACCTGTCCCTCCCACCTACAGTTTAAACCATCTGTTCACAAGAAGCAGCAAATCATAACAAACTTCCTTAAGGCTGTCAAAAAAGCATGTTTAAGAAAGACAAGGTATAACATAGATAAGGATTATTTTGTTAATCATGCAAAGCTACTCTAATAATGTAGCTTTGGAAATGAGCATGAAAGCTCAGAGTTTAAGTGAATACCTGAACTTTTTTCTTAATTTACCCCGTTCTATCTTCCTATCATTCTTCCTCATTTGTGTCTCATCTCCCTGCTTTTCTTATTCTTTGCCTCTGCCACTCATGCACACATCAACACCTCTACACTGCAACCCACATCTCACTCATCGCTTCTCATTTGTTTCATTTTTTCTCTTCCCAGCTACCTCCCTCCCTCATATTTTCGCTCTCTCGACATAATGATTCAGTGACACTTGTCTTTTCGCTTCAGTGTTATGCCAACAGGAGGAACAAGCACGCGCACACACTTACACACTTGTAAACACAGGAGAGAGTTTTAGAGAGTAATGGGAAGTCTACTCCAGTCCATCCTCTACAACAAATAGTGTGTGTGACACGCTCTGTGCTGAGGTCAGGGGTCAGGTGGTGTTTCAATTTCTTTTGAACCCTCTGTGCTGCCGGGGTCACACAGCCCTCACAGACAGCTGCTGTCCATACTGCCTCTATGCTCTGAAGTATGCATCAGAACAGCTAAAGAGATTTAAGGGATTACTCTTCACTCTCTCTCTCTCTCTTTCTTTCTCTCTCTCTCTCTCTCTCACACACACACACACACACACACACACACACTTTTACTGCAGTAGAATATATATATAGCCCATGCACAGTACTCACCCTGCACTTAGATAGAAGGGTATGCATTTTGCTGCATTTTTTTTAGAATGTTTGTTTTGTGTTCGATATCAGGCCACAGACTAGCTAGCCTCCTGACCTCTGCCCTTTGCTCAGCACCTGTCGACCCCGTTTACAGGAAAGTTCAGAGGTCAAAGAGGACTTGCCCAGTCAAACCCCCTGATGGAGCTCTTTTTATGGCAGGGACAACACCTGTTAAACACACACACACAGAAACATACGCACACACACTGGAGATATATTCTCCTCAGTGTGATAAACTGAGCAGCCTTGATAATAATACTGGCAAACACATGCGACTTCAGTCACTTATTAATGAATTAATGATAACCATTCAGACCACACATACTCCACAGCAAGAAGTCCTCCTTTTTAAGGCCCATGTGGGCAGACTGCAGGTTGCCTGTAGTCTAAGTGGGCTGTCCTACTTGGGCATTTGTGGGTTGAGCAGGAGAGTTGAGTTTGTGCGTTGTGGCCTCAAGAAACTTGCCACATCTTCTCAGCCTCTGCCAAACTACTAACTCTGTGTTATTGTTGTTGTTTATTGGGTTGGCTGATTGAAGTCTGAAGAAACAAGACATACTGGCAATTTGACAATATAATTGTTTAACAAACAGGGGCCTTAGAAGCCTTTGAAAGAACTATACACACCCACAACAGCCTGGTACCTCTTCCTTATGCTGGTCACCTGCTTAGTCACATATTGTTGTGGGATGGCATAACATTCTCCAACAAGCATTTGTTGCAAGTCAGCCAGAGTGGTTGTGTGGGGCACACTGGCACGCCCAAGCTAATCCCGCAAGTGTTCAGTGAGGTTGAGGCCATTCAATCCTCTCCACTCCCAAATTCTGGAGGAAGTTTCTGGTAAACCCCACTCTGTCCTAGATCAGATTTGGCAGGTTTTTATAGGCGCAACAATCTGCTGCTCAAGCCACAAATGCATTTTCATTACGAATGTGATGTGAAACCTTTTAAAGGGAAATAAACAGGCTTTCTAATGGTATAAGATTTGTTGCCAAGAAGCAATGCTACAAAAAAGCAATAATCAATCAAATATAAATTTAGTTACTTTTTAAGCTTTAAGTTTATTTGATTTGGCAGGTATTTATACTAGATGTCCTTCCTGATACAACCTCCCAAAGGATTAATATCTTCTTCCTTCTTCTTCCTTATCTGGGGTGATGAGCCACATCTTCTATTGCAGTATACATAAATAAGACCCAATTGAACTTCCATTTTACTGAGGTTTTGGATCTTCCAATTTCAGACAGTGTAACAAACCTGTTCTATGATTTTGTCCTTTCTGTAATAGTCACTTGTATGATGTTTTCCTTATTATAAATAATGGCCAGCAAACATGACCCTGCAAGTCCATAGTGGGTATCTGTGGGTGAACTTTGGGGCACCTGGGCAGGACAAACATATATTTGGGCCCCAAGTAGTGTACCCACCCACGCTTTGGGGCTCCACGGAGAAGCCCACTTTCTGTTGCCCAGAGAAAACGTTCCCTGGGACCCAAAACTGGAAAACTGCAAGGGTCCCAGATGGGTTTTCATTGGTTTACTGACAGAAAACTACTGATGCACCCACTTGGGGCCCACGTGGGATCAGTGCAGGTTTGCCCCCACCACAGATCTTTAAAGTTCATCCACAGCTACCCACTGTGGGCCTGCATGGGCATGTTTGCTGGGTCTGAACACAATGACTGGCAGTCACGCAGTATGGGTTGGTGAGTGTGCTTTGTTTTCTGTGTGTGGCTGAAAACGTGTGAGAAACAGTGTATATGTTAACCACAGTTACAGCGTATAACTCAGCAGTTTCCACTGTTTGGTGAATTGTTTTATCTGCACCCAGTGATTTAGTTTATATTTTTGATTAAAAGATATTGTTTAATGCCTTCAACTGCTATAGGGTGAGTTTAGATGCTCAATTGCAAATATTATGCTGAGAAATCAGATGGAGGACTGTTTCTTTGAGACAAAATGTGAGACGAATAAATGCAAAGAACTGTGCTGCCTTGCTTGTACTGTGGTATCATAACATTGTTCACGAGGACTTCTGAGCAAAAAGCAGAAGTCTGCATAATATGTATCAGCCTTGGTTTTTGGTTATGGTGCGCTATACTTGGGTATCGGTTGTGGTTTGTGCTAGTGTTCCCATGAAATGACTATAATAAAAAAAAGACAAAGTGTGTGTATGAGTGAGTGTGGTGAGCTGTCAGAGAAGATCTGGTGAGAGTGGGCTAATTGGAGTTAATTCACCATCTGTCTGTGTGAGCCAGCACACAGGGTCATTAGCAGAGACAAGTCCAGCCACAGGGGAGGCCAAGAGGGGAATCACCATCCCTCACTTGCTCTCCCGCTGCCTTTAGTGCTCCTTTCCTTCCTGTCTTGTCATGTCACTCTGTACTTATGACTGTTATGTTGTTATGTTATGACTGGACCTTCTGTACTCTCCTGGTGAAAACATTTGTCCCTCTGCAAAGCATAAGAAGAAAGAAAATCATCTGAACTGTTTGTTTGACTTACTGATTCTGTTTTGAAATGTTTCTGATATTATTTGGTGTACCGTGATGATACCGTGCCACTTTTTTTTTTTATTGTTTCCTCGGTCCAGCACTGCCCTCTGCTGGGCTGAGAGATTTTAGACAGAAGAAAAATAAATAAATACACAAATATTCTTTGTCTAAAGAAAATGCCACACAATGCACTTAAATGTTGATGCTCTCATTATGCAGACAGCCTGTGCAACATTATACAGTAAGATAAAATCAAGTTACATTTTGAGTGATGCCTATTGATTTGTGTGGCTAAACTCTTCTGTGTATATCAGATTTGATTGGTTGATTTTATGTTCTTAACCCTGTAAAGGCAAGTGTATCATATGTAATACATGAGTTTTTCAGACCGATACATTATCAGCAAGATATTTTTTTTCTTTTTAATATCCTAATCTCCCAGAACAACTCTTCTTCAAATCTTTTTCATTTTAAACTTGTGATACATGCTTGTGTAAATATTTATGATTTTAAATGTTCAAAGGGGTCTTTCATCTGTCCAATTGAAAACAGAAATGCAGTGTGGAGGTTTATGAATACAGTCATGACTCATGCTGACACTCCTCTTTTCACCACAGGCTGTTGCTCTGCAGCCTCAAGTTAAGGAATATACACATACATAAATCAGACTAACAGAGCAGAGCATGCATGTATAGTTTGTACTGTGATTTGGGTGGTTTATAGCTTTGCTCCAAGGCAGGGGTGTCAAACATAATGCTGGGTGGGGGGGTTAAAATCAACCCAGCAAAGACTAAACTGGCCCCAGTGGAAGACTTTGAGAAATGTGAAGGAGACCATAAATTTTGGACTTTTACTTAATTGTATTTTCATACATTTTACAGCTTTTTCTGCCGAAAAAGACGACCCCAATGGCCACTCATCCAACACCAAAGTAACACATTTATTTCTTTCAATTTAAGCACAAAGAGTCCGGCTGACAGAGCAACACTTCTTTATTGTCTACAAATTGCACTTCATTTTTTCTTGTATTAAAATATCTCAGGGATTAAATGTGCAGTTAAACTTCTTTAAACTGCAGAGAGGAGAGTTTCACTGATCTGGCCCACTTGAAATCAATCTGGGTTGTGTGTGGCCCACGAAGTGAAATGAGTTTGACATCGGGCAAGTAAACAGTTCATTTTCTTCACCACCAGAAAGGAAGTAAACAGTACTTGATGTCATCACATAAACTGCATAAAGCAGTACTGAACCATTTTGCACACATACAGGAGTAACCTTCTTATTTGTTGGACAACAGCAGAACATTTTGCATTTTTACCTGATTACCCGGCTTGCAACACTTTTTAAAACTTAGTATAGCCTCCTTTGTATAAGAGCAATTTCTGTATTTGTCCCTTCAAATGCTCTGAAATGACCTGCAGGAATCTATGTTGAGTGCCTTTTGGAGGTTAAGCTGGGGAAGGGGTAGCAATGTGAGCGACGTAGAGGCCCACAGACAGTCAGGAGCCCAGAAATATGCCAGGAATTACAGATATTTATTGTTTTAGGGTCTTGGGAGAACTGCAGTCAGTGGACCCTGCATTTCTAGCAGTAAAGGTCAAAGGTGGGACGCTACATTCTCACTGCTGCACAAGCACATAACATGAGATGTTACACTTTGAGACCTTCAGTACAAACATAATACTGAGATAGTCGTGAATCTTGCTGTCCACATTTGTTTAGATAAATAAATAAATAAAAAAGATCATCTATTTGTCTGACTAACCACAAACCCCAGTTCATTAGAAATACACGAAAGTTTTGTGTTGAATTTCAATCGACCTTTTCAGCAGAAAGAAAAAAAAGAGATATTATCAGTTTAATTAATTATTAACAACAAATATATTTGTATGCACAGCACATGCATAAACATCGAAAAATACTTAGAATAATCTACATAACAGAAAAGTCATTCTAAAGCAGGAAAGCCTTTACAGTGGCACAAGCTTCATCAGCATCACATCTCCAAAACTCTCATATCACAAGAGAATATTATAAGCTTTGCTACTTCTCACACAAAGCTGTAGACCTTTAGCACAGCAGCTGTTTTGCCATTGCTCCATAAGCCGTGTGGAAGTGAGCCAGCATGAAATTGACGGGAGGCTAAAACATTTTTTTAAATCCTGCTGTAGCGGGTCACTATCATTGTGTAAATCAGTAAAATGATTTGCCTCTGTCGTCCTTTCCTCACTGAGCAATCAGTGTAATGCACCCGCTGTGTGTCCTCCAGGCAGCCAGAGGTGACTAGGTCAGTGAACGCCTCATTGCAGTAACTCTGGGCTTCCTGCCAGTTTGAGGGCATTAAGGCAAAGTAATAGGTGACACAACAAGTCCTCACAGGATGATGGACGTGTGGCTATTTCAGGAAGATGGTGTATATAATACAACCATTCATGGCAACTATTTTTCGATGCGTCTGGTTCAAAAACAAACTTTGTCAACAACAAATGACATGACTCCTGTTGTCAATCTTTTCCATGGGAAAAACACTAAAATACACTCCAAGAGACTTTATAAGTGATTATCAGCATGTCTGACCACCTCTATAAAAGGACAAGTTTTGCTAGTTTGCTGGTGCACAATCTGCCCAGGAGTGGACATCACAGCAAATTTGCCCCAAGGTTAAACCCAAGAGCTACGTCTCTTCAGACTCCACAGGCCTCAGTTAGCGTGTTAAATGTTAAAGTTCTTGACATTCTTGAAGCCCTGCTAAGTGAAAACATCTTCTCTGTAAAGGAACATGGTAGTGTAGCTTAGGTTTGTAAAGTCGCGTAACAAACAATGTGGAGATATTTGGTCCAAATGCACAAAACCAAAGTTGGTGGAAAAAAAAATCATAGCACATACCAGGTGCAATGCACGGGGGTGGAAGGGTGATGATTTGGATTTGTTTTGCAGCCACAGGACTTGGGCACCTTTCAGTTATTGAAACGTGCCCATTACTTGGTTATTGCTGCTAAAGGTGGTTCTTCAATCTACTGAATCACATTGAAAAATTTTACAGGATGGATAAAGTAAATCTTAACATTTTGCTATTGTTTTTGTTTGTGTTTATTATTAAATGCCTTTAATTACATAATTACTTGAGGTAAAACACAAAGCATTTGAATACAGCGACTTTTTAAACTGACCCGTTTCACTAAGTTATCATAAAATATAGAATGATATTTTTTCACTGCTTTCACTTAGCAGCTTGGAACATCCCTTGATGAGTCACAGATGAGAGCAGGTTACATTTTTCTGTCGTTTTTGTGTGATGGCTACCTGAACTTCCTGCTTTGCATTTGTCTTCTACATCAGCGGTCCCCAACCCCTGGGCCAGGGACCAGTATCGATCCGTGAGTCGTTTGGTACCGGGCCGCAAGAGTTGAAGCTTGGGATTGAAATGTATGGTTTTCAGGGTTTTATTGGTTTTTATCATTATTTATTGTTTTTATTGTTAACGTAGTTTCCCTGGGTCTTTTCCCATGTGTTATAAATATTTTTTCTTTTTTTTTGGGTTTTTTGTTTTTTTTTTTTTTGTTGTTTTCCTTTTTTTTTTCCTTTTTGTTTTTTATTTTTTTTCTTTTTTTT
>VUQR01035779.1:59914-72353 GCA_015108515.1 Hemichromis elongatus
CCACAGCTGCTCCCCCCCCCCCACACACACACACACACTCAAACACTGAATTCCCCACCCATAAAAAAGTATATGAATGCTGAAGCACAGGATGAGTTTGTGAAGAGAGATGTGCATCAAAAGCACCCCACAGAGAAATGGAAGACAAGTAAACATGCCAATGGAGCAACGGCTTTTAATACAAGCTCACCCTTCTGAACAAAATGGCTGAGAGAGAGGGGAGGGGGTGGGCAAAAGGTTGGCTACGCCCAGATACCCTCCTCGTCATCCTGTTAGCCACAAGGTAAGCCAATTGCAGCATTAGGAAGGAACATCTGGTTAGTGTGTAAAAAAGACAAGAAAAGGAGCAGCAGAAAACTTCCATGTCCGAGTTTTAGAGAGCAAGCCATGAGTTCAACCTCACAGACGTGGCCACAAATCGACTGAAGAAAAATTGAGCAAAGCAGGTGGTTAAGAAAACTACCTGATCTGGAGAGGGTTTGTGATTGGTTTGGTCAGGAGCAGTCTTCAGATGGTCATCCTCGTAGTTGTCGGCCATCAGCTTCATCCTGTTCTGGGTCTGGAAATAGTTAAAAAACATTCAAGTAAGAGGGAATCATTACTATCACCACGGTTTTATAGATAACAGCCTGAAAACAAATTGCTAACAGGAGAAATCTAATCTTACTTCATCATTTAACGAACACAGATGTCATTTGCATATTATTGTACACGCGCACAGATACGTGTGGAAACAGAAGGTGCAGCAGGAAGCAAGAGCAAATGAGTCTGATTTACTATCTCAGGAGATACAGTTTCTCTTGCTATTCACCCTCATTGCATTCCTGTCCCTAGATCATCTCAGATTTTTCCTAAGAAATGTCAAAGATTCAGATGATGGAGATGCGACATCATGGTTTGTCAAAACAGGAAAGTTAACCATGGACAGGATCCAACAGGAATTTCCAGACTGGCATATATATATATAAAAAAATAAATAAATTTAAAAAAAAGCCCAGTTTGGTTGACAGCATTTTAACCAGTAGTTATTTCCGTTTTTTCAAATGAAAACTAATATTTTTAAAGAGATCGGCTCCTCACAGGTAGAAACACTACAAACATATGAGATTAGGTATTAGATAGAGGAGCAGTGAAGATTAGACAGGAATGTGGGGAGATAGAGGTCTTTGCCATACGTCTTCCTCAACTCTAACCCGAGCTGCTGCATGTCTGGCATATGGTCATCCTGCACTGGCATCCCAAGCATGTGATTTTAAAGACTACTTAACAGATTGCACTAAGATAAGCTCGAACATGAACATCTGCTCAGTAATTATTAATGCCACATTAGTTTTAGTGTGAAAGTCAGAGCAAGGTATGAGTTGACCGTGTTCCAGTAGTAGTAGTGAAAGAAAGGTAGAGCCATTCATTTTATCTAGCAATACATGGCAACGCCCGTTTCTTTGTGCTTAAAAACACAGCTGCAGCACGTTGATTGACACAGCCTGGTTAGTTCCCTATATATGACTTATTAAGTGAGTCACAAATACAGAGGAGTGGTAGTACAGAGTACTGAGTGTTTTACAGTTTTACTGCCATTTACATGCACTGCGCCATCTTGGATTGGGTTGTCAGGACTGGTGGGTCTTCTTAGACTTTCCAAGGGGGAAATTTGAGTTGGGGGATGAGTTCTACTTGAAAATTCAGAATTTTGGATTTTCAGTTTCACACACACAAATCAAAATTCATAAAAACCATAAACCACTGACACGGGATGTTTTTCTGCAGAGTAACTACTTTTGTTTTTAACACTTGCTATAGACAGTTTTACTTCTAATCCACCATTTTCATAGAGCTTTTACTTTTTATTAAAAGAAAGGATCAAAATTACTCCCCCATCACTCCTGTGAGGGTTTATTTTCCTGCATATTACAGCTGTAAACCTTGAAAGACTCCTGGAACCACTGTTACATCATTCACTCCATCACCCTCTCTGTGAACAAAATCAGCCCCCTGCTAACCTGCTGCTTGAGCTGCTGCACCAGTCTGTCTTTCTCCCTCTTTAGCTGAGCCACTTCCTCCTGGGTCTTCTTCTTCTTAGAGGATGACAACTCCAGTAGGGCAATGTTAGCGTCCTTCTCGCTAATAGCCGCCAACAGCGCCTCCTGCCTGTTAGGTGGAGATGTACCAATGTAGCATTTACCCACAAAAGTAAATAGCTCGATTATCATTTATTATTCATTGCACAACATTAGCCTGCCATCTGGGAAAAGCCAGATTTGGATGACATTTTACAAGATTAAGGCGATGATCAATAACCCAGAGTCTATCCAATCCTACTGCTTGCGTGTGTGTGTTTGTGTGTGTCTTACTTCATCTCCAGCACCTCCTCCAGGTGTTTCCTGCGCTCGGCTCTCAGGGTTGTGAGGTGAGCCTCTTTCTCACACAGAGACTGTTGAGTGGAGGCCAACTTAGCTCTCATGGACTCAAGCTCCTGCTTCACCTTCTCCATGGCCCCCAGCAGCTCCTCCATCTGGGAACACAGAAACAAACACACAAACAGCTCAATGATGATTGGAGTGGATTACCTGAAATCCATCAGGGAAAAGGATAGGGCTTATTTTTTTCCAGAAAAGACACTCTGGATGATTTGTCAGTCTCTTATAAGAGGGAGGGGCAGCAGAATTCATGTGGTCTGATGGGAAGAACTAGGGATCAACTGTAACAAGACTGGATATCATTTACCCGTTATTTACTTTAAACAGCCACTACAGTTATTTCTTATTAAACATTTACTTAATCACAACAGACCGAACAGAAGAATTAATGAATAATTCATGCTCAAAGTAAAAATGTACTTGGGCTTTGGATTTCATTAAAGTGAAAACTTTAATGAGCATCGTCTAAAAGCAAACAGCAGGTAAACAAAGGCGCATAAATTACACGGGCTGGAAACAACACCAACACGTTTCACACAGATGCATTCCCTCCAATAATTACTAAAACTTCACACATGTATCCTGTGCAGGGTTGCTGCACGAGACTGCATGAACTGTAGAGGTGTTGCTTTTATTGTGTTCACCCCCTGTAAGAGTCTCTGCTCACTGACACAAACTGGGCTCATACCTTAGACCACTTAAAGTTGGCGAGGTTGGACTCATGCATTGCTTTGAGTGAGTGCTTCTGAGAGGCGATGTGTAGCAGAGAAAAAAAAAACAAGAGAAAACGACAAGCAGAGATGAAAGAAGAGGAGGCAAGATGAGGGACAGGCAGGGAGGGAGAGAAAGGATGAAAAACAGCACAATGGCAGCAAAAAAAGGCGACAGAGGAAGAACTGCAGTTTCTTTTAACTGTGCGGTGCTGGCTCATAAATATCGGTTTGCTATAATTGTGTGTTTCTGTACCTGTTTCTCCTGAAGTGACCTGGCAGCCTCCTCCTGTGCAAGCACCATCTCTCGCTCAGCAGTGATTTGAACACTCTCTCTCAAGGCCTCCTCCAGCTCCTCTATGCGCTCTGTCTTTTGGCGTAAAGTGTCCTTCATAGTAGGAGAAGGAAGGAGATCTCAGATTCGCACAGTTGTACCCTGACTGAGAAAGGCAGTAGCACTCTTACAGAATTTGCACAGTCCAGATCATCCACAGGCAAGCCTCACCTTCACCTGCTGGGAGGTCTCAGACAGGTTGTCTTCCCTCTTCCTGGCTTCCTCCATAAGTCGAGCATTCCTGCTTTTTTCCACCTGCTCTTTGTGCTTCAGTGATGCTACCTTCTTCGACTGATCCTTCATTTGCCTACAGGAACACCATGGCATACAGGAAGTCAGTTACATTAGATATTCTATTTGGAGAGAGATGACAAATCAGACCTCATTTTGGGGTCCGCTTCCTCTAGAACAGTAAAAAAAAAAAAAATTGTCTTACACAAGTGAACAGCAAGCATTTTCAAGATATAGCCCTGTATTTTACCACACTGAGCTTACGGATGCATGACACAGATGGCTTATCCATAACTAAATAAAAGGAACTCATGCAAATAAAGTCATGGGATCAAAAAACAAATACTGTATATTAAGTATGTGCTTGATGACTCAGACATTCCCACGTTACAATTTCCAGGTCATTAATTGTTGTACACCAAGTAAATATAGTTTACAAAAATATGGACATAAAGAGATATAATCCTTTGAAAAGTGGTCATTTTAAACACAGTCACAATCTTACAGAAGATTGTGACTTTGAGTAAAAAAACAAACAAACAAAAACAATAAAGCAAAAAAGATCAAATGAGCCTGAGCAGAAGTAAGAAAAAGACAACTGCTTGCAGCTCCATAGGAAATTTAAGAAAGAGAGAAAAAAAATGTGTCAAGGTAAGGAGAGAAAAGCATCGTTACTAACCTTGAGGCCAAACTGGCGGGGTGGGAAATTTCCAATGAAAAGACAAGAAAGCAGTAAAGAGACAAGCAGACTCAGACCGAGAGAGAATAAACAAACATGGAAAACGAGAGAGAAGGGCTGGCACTCATTAAAATATCAGCTCATAGATTATGAAACATGTTTCCTGGATCTAACAAGGTCATGTTACACAAAATAATAATAATAGTAAAATAACTGCAGGAACATGAAAAGGAGCTGCCTGTGGCTAAGCATGTCAACACTGAAACAAACCTCCTTACAAAACCCCGACACACACACTTTCTAAGCACTCCTGCCAGGATGTCAAATGGCAGGAAGCCAAATTAGACTGCATTTAATATGTCAGCCACAACAGTTTCTACAGTGATACCACATCAGATGTTTCCATTACATGTGACGAACTGTGGACCTACATTATACCTTATTAAATACTTGTTATACACATTTATATGGTGCATCCACCCTTGAATATCCACCACATGTACACTTGCACTCTGACAAGATCCACAAACCCACCTCTCCAGCTCACTGATCTTTTTGTCTTTGTCATTCTTCTCATTCTCCATTTCTCGGAGTATCTCAAGGAGGCGGTCCACTTCAGCCTGTGCCTTCCCAGAATCCTCTTTGTGGCGGGCGACTTCCTGTTCGAGGTTCCTAATGCGCTCAGCCAGCTCGGTGTTGGCTTGAGCTTCCAATGCTGCATTCTGAGCCTGAAGGAGAACCAAGGCTGTAGTTTAGACATCATTTCAGGCCATGCAAGGTGCCCGATTTGCTTTATTTATATGTATTTGAGACATCTCACTCTCTTAAGTTGATTCTCCAGTTTGAGGCACTCTTCCTTCTTCTGTTCCAAGGCAATCTCAAAACTCTTGAGTTTGGAGTCTTTCTTCAGCCCCGAGGAGGCCAGGGAGGATGCGTGCTCCTTCAGGTCCAACAGAGAGGTCTGCACACACACACACACACAAGTAAAGGTGAATGTATTCCAGCTTTAACTAACAAAGCATCAGACTGAGAATACATTAACACCAACGCAGGCGTCCATGACTCAGTGAAACACTGCTGTTAGACACCAGCATCCGTTTTTTGTTAGTTTTCCGTTAGTCCTAACTTTGCACTATATTAATAGAATCACAGTCAACAAGAGCTTTTTTGCATATGTTTCTCACCTCTCTGTCTGACAGGTCTCCCTGCAGTAAGCTCAACCTTTCCTTCAACTCTTTCAGCTCCTTTTTGGTACAGTCAAGCTCCTCCGTCTTCTCCCGGTCGTCTCTATCTCTCTGCTCTTTTAGACGCTCGATGATGCGCTCCTAAAAAAAAGAGGTGGATTATAGAATCAAGCAAGACTCTTATACAGACTATGAACCAACAGGTGTTTATTACTACAGATGGACTAATACAAGTCTGCAGAAATTAATCCACCTTTTCTGCAAGAGACTCCTCCAGTGTTGTGAGAGCAGTGTCAGTATTGGAAGTGTCAGCCTGCAAAGACTTTACTCTCTCCTTCAGGCTGCTCATCTGCTTCTCCTTGTCCCTTAGCTGTTCCTGCAGATTCTCGATCTGCAGTGAAAACACAAGTGACCATCAATAAAATTGATCTTGCGTTGGACACATGCTACCACTTCAAAAACCAGATTACACTATTTTTTTGTTAAAGTCACCTTCTTCTGAAGCACATTAATCTTGCGCTCTTTAACCTCCAGCATGTCCTTAAGGTCATGAATTTCCCCATTGAGGGTTCCCTTCTCCTCTGACATTTCTTGTATCTGCTTGCTCTTCTTATTCAAAGTTGCTTCCTTCTCTTCCAAACGCAGGCGCAAGGCATCCACCTAGATAGACAAGACAAATTAGCAGCTTACGGAATTGAACTACAGACGTGTCCTGCTCACAAGTTTAAAATTAGTGTGGACAAAAGCAGAGATTTAAACTTCTGAGGAGGATTTCAGAGCAAGCGTTGTGTTTCTAAGATAAAATTCTATTATTTTACTAATTTCCATGTCATTGTTTATTTATTACCTGTGAATGTTATGAGATACGAGGTACGCCTGTTTATCTTGATTTGGAAAAGCTTAGCTCAAGCTTAGTTAGAAAAAGGAAAAAAAAAAAAGCTGTACAATTGCCCAGATAAATTGGTGTGAATGGCTGCATGACATATTCACACAGATCTTATGTGTCCAGTGTGTAAAGGCCTCTACAGCCTATACCGATACACTGGGTGAGAGAGTATGGATGCACTACCTCCGTCTGTAAGATGGCAGCCCGCTGCTCTTTGGCAGTGAGGGATTCCTTGAGGACTTCAATGTGTTGCTTGCTGTCTGAGAACTGGTTGGTAAGCGTCTCCAGTTTTGTCTGCAAACCGAGCAGCTCGGTGTCCTTCCTGGAGAGGTCCTGCTTCACCTGCTCCATCTGAAAATGATTAGCCCGAGCGCAGGGAAAGAGAGGAAAGGTTAGACAAACTGTAAAATGGTAAATTGATTCCTATATAGCACCTTTCAGCTCCCCTGGAACACTCAAAACACTGTATACAACATGCCTCATTCACCCATTCACGCAAACACTTTCTATCTACCAATCACACACATTCAAGTTGGGGTTGGTATCTTGCCCAGGGATACTTAGCATGCAGATCAAACCACCAACCGTCTGATCAGTAGATGGCTAGTTCTAGCTCCTGAGCTACAGCTACCATGAGAGAAAAGGTGGTTTCTAGGGTTTTATGCCTCTGCACAGAACAAACATAAGAATTATAACAGTCTCTGACCTTGTTCTTCATGAACTTGGTGTGACTGCGGTAAACCTCCATCTGCTTCATCTCTTCTTGACGCTCTTCACAGCTCAGAAGTCCATTCGATTTCAGCATTAGCAGCTCCTCTTCCATGTCCCTGAGGCTCCGCTCCATTGAGTTGATTTTTGCATCCTGGAATTAATGTGAAAAGATTTTCACTCATAGCACGGTGTCATCAAACACACTATAAACACAAACACACTTGTCTATCTAAATGTTCACCTTCATGTCGATGACAGTTTGTAGGGCCTTAGTTTTGGTGGATTCTGGAGTTCCTTCGTACCGACGGTGCAGCTCCTGCTGTGTCAGATGTAAAACAAGGTTGATGAATATCAATATCTCATCAATTAAACCAAAAATGGTGGAAAGCCTTAAAAGTAATACATGCGACAATTAATAAACTGGACTTTACCTCTCTCAGAGCGGTGATCTCCCTGTCTCTCTGGTCTAGCAAACTCTCAAGGTGATGCCTGTGCATTTCTGCATCGGCCAGTCTCCTTGTCCTCTCCTGATCCTCCTCTGATGCCTTGGCAGATGGTCCTAACACAGCAAAGATAACAACTTGTTACAAAACTGATGTATGTAAAAAGACTATTATGAAGTCTAGATGTTTATAACAGCCAACTTAAGCTCCACAGCTGCGTGTTTAACTCTCAGAGACAAAGAAACAAAAGCAAAGTTGTATAGCAGGCAAGGATATCTGAGAATAGACGCTATAAAAACAAACAAACAAACAAAGCACACAACACTAAACCTAATGGGCAGTGTAATATAACTTACTAAACCCCTGAAGCCTAAAACCTGCCATCCTGACATTTAGAAACTAGGGTGTAGCCACAGACTGTAGATATAAGAGGGAAGGTAGACTATATTGCCAAAAGTATTCACTCCATTCTTCCAAATCAATGAAATCAGGCATTCCAATCACTTTCTTGGCGACTAGTGTATAAAAAAAAAAAATCATTCACCTAAGCATGCAGACTGCTTCTGAGGGAAGTAGTGCGCAGAGGTCACCAACTTTCTGCAGCTAGTCACTAGAAAAACTCCAAACTTCATGTGACCTTCAGATTAGCTCAAGAACAACGCAAATACAGCTTCATGAAATGGGCTTTATGGCCAAGCACCTGCATCCAAGCCTTATATTACCAAATGCTATGCAAAGTGTCAGATGCAGTGGTGTAAAGCACGCCGCCACTGGACTCTAGAGCAGAGGAGATGTGTTCTCTGGAGTGACGAATCACGCTTATCTGTCTGGCAATCTGATGTTCTGGGTTTGTGGGTGCCAGGAGAACCGTACTTGTCTCACAGGTTTGGCCCCTTCTCTTCCATCATTACTGCACAACAGTACACAAACCAAGGTGCATAAAGACACAGATGAGCGAGTTTGGTGTGGAAGATCTCGACTGACCTTCAGAGTCCTGACCTAAACCCGAGAATAATTAGAGCAGAAACCTCAGTGTTTGACCTCACAAATGTGCTTCAGGAATAATGGTCAAAAACTCCCATAAAGACACTTCTAAACCTTCTGAAAAGTCTTCCCGGAAAAGTTTAAGCTGTCATAGCTGAAAAGGTTGTACCGACATTATATTAACCCCTATGAATTAAGAATGGGATATCAATCAAGTTCGTATGTGGTTGAAAGCAGAGGAGTGAATAATTTTGGCAATATAGTGTAGCTTCTGGCTCTAAAACAAGCACCAAGGTAAAAGTGCCTTAAACCTGCATTTTATTCCATCCCAGATATGATTTAGCCTTAAGACTGATAAGTTGCTAACCTGTGAGCATACAGTCATCTTCAGATTCACCCACTCACTCATGTCCAGTTTAAAACCAAGATGACACTAAGTTCAAAGTCTCCCCCAAAGAACTTTGTTAAGTAACAAGTGACATTACGGAGGTGACATCCATCTTTTACATACAGTCTGAGTGTTTCATGTTCATGTTACAGGATACCAACTGCTCTGGGGGCTGGCCTGGGTGTTTATACTGTGCAAAAATAAATTTGAGGTTCTTTCTACTTCTAGTTATGAGTGCTCTGTTAAAATGAGCCAAGAGTGAGTACATATGTGCCAGGAGTTCTGGCATTCAAACCATTCACTCATTTCCTAGTGAACCCTATACATGAACATGCTGTCCACCAGAAGATAGTAGCAAACAGCTAAACAATCATTAATAATCAGCTTCATTAAACTATTTAGATTTTCCTGCTTAAACCCACCTTTACTCTGCAACATTTCCAGCAGTTTCTTGATGGACTCATCTCTGGCTACCAGGGTCTGCTTTTGTGTGTCAATCCTCAGCTCCATCTCCTCCAGGGTTTTCCGGAGAAGGAAGAGTTCCTTGGCCTGCCTCTCATGCTCGCCCTGTAGCCGTCGGTAGTTCTCCTCTGTAGGTTCAGATGTCAGGGCCAAGTCCCTTCCTTGACTAGCAGGATCTTGCTGGAACAGCTGGTTCAGGTCCCTTTGGATCCTTAACTCATCTTGGAGGGCCTGAACAGTCATCTGGAGATGCTAGGGACAGAGGAGAGACCACATATAATTGCTGACAATTACGGGTTCTATTCATTGTTCTCTAGCTTTTATTGCAAGGCTATTTATATGACGGGGGAGACGAGGTGAAAATCTTATTGATTTTATGAATGATGCATGGGCTACATTATGGGAATGGCTCCTGGTAGAGTATTGTGTTGCATCTAGCCAAACAAAAACTAATCATAACTGAAAATTTAGCAGCACTGCAACTTATAGATCCAAAACATGGAGGCTTTCTGAACATTGTTGCATTTCATGCCCAGAGAGATGCAAGTGGTGAAACACAATAAGCCCCGTATAGTATTGCATTGTTTGTGGCATCTGACGCCACAGACACTTGGCAGAGTTGCTGTGAGACAGTAACACAAGGCTGTGTTACACTCTGGTCTGAACCAGCTGCGAGCATTTTCAGATGACAGAACAAAGAGAGAAGTCAGTGTCTGCCTCCCTTCATATCTCTCCATCCTCCACCTCCCGCGCCCCCTCCCTTTCCTTCCTTTGTTATTCCCTCCTTCTCCTTCCACCAGTATGCTACACTCCTTCTCTACCTCCCTCTGATACTCTCACCTCTCCTCTCACTAACCATCCCTTTCCATCACCCTCTCCACCCCGTGACTAAGGCTGACTCACTGCTGTGACTGCACCCCCCTGACACAACAGACACACACGAACAAGAACTGAAACACACACATACACCTTCTCCCTTCCTCAGCCCCCATATTCTCACTCTCTCTGCTGAGAAAAGACAAGAGTTAGGTGTCTGAAAGAGCACAAAACATTGCAGTTATGATCCACTTACTAAACTGATCTAACAAGAAGTCAACAGATCACCTATAAATCTGCTACAGCTCATCTTCTACGCTGGATATTGTGATAAAAAACATTTTGTGTAACTTAAGCCTGTGGCACCAGCATCACCACATCCAATAATTAAACGTCTTTGGCAACAGCCTACAAAAAAATAAATAAATCAGCATTTCATCAATGTGACAAGGAATCATTAGCAAAAAATAACTGGTGATTATTCTATTGTTATCTGACTTAATGTGGGGGACAAAGATGGTCAATCCACACTACTACATCTGGCAATATATAACATTAATATTACAACAGCAAACAAAACAGGGGAAGAACAAAGCAGACGAAGACTGGCCTGTGGTATGAATTTGGAAACACTGTGTTCAAATTCAAAGTACTCCATATAAATGTATGCATAAAGATGTACCGGTAGACATCTGCTTAAAGAGCTGTACATGAAACTTAAACAAATGCACTCCAATGAGGACCTAAAGGGAGGCAGCTTACTCTTATGGACAAAAAGCAAGTTGCAATAATTTAAATCATATACTTTTAAAAGCAAGGCAGGTTTCAAGTTACAGTTTAGTAGCATTCCTCGCATTTTTCTGCAAGCTGAAAATCATTTATACCACCTACACCTCACAATTTTTAACAGCAATAACTAATAAAATAAATATCCAAGTTGACATTCCTGGCAGTTTATTTTCCCGACAAAAATAAAATCAGTCATCTTTCTTTTTTAGTTACTCTCTGGTCACCTCCTTAAAATGGCTCCACCTCCCCACTTTAAGAACCTCTGACGTAAATTTATCTTTAGGCTTAGGACTGAGATCAAGGCAAGTAGTAGTTAGCGTTAAGGTTATAGTGAGTAAGTGTATTAAAAGGCGTAAGTTAATGCAAAAAGTCAGTACACTGCTGTGTGCGTGATTGCGTGTCCATGCTTTCCATTGCACGTGTGCCAGTGTGGGAGGCGGAGGCAGCCATACAAAAGCAGACATCTTTAAATTAAAGCACCCGCTGATTACGCAGTGCTAGTCAGGCATTACTGGGAATTAGTCCAGAGTGTGATTCTGTGACTCAGCAGGAGTGAAAACAGCAAATTATACAGGTCTGCCCACCCATTAAGAACCACAGTGAAACAAAGACGATGCCTCTTCATTAACGAGACCCAATTTGCACAGGCCAAACAATCTACCGTAGAGTATTTAAAAAGACCTTATCTGCACTTATCCAATTACTCTTTTAGATTTTAAACAATAAAATCCTCCGATGCAAAGTTTGTTGACACTACACTTATTTGTTAAGGAAGAGGGAATTGAGAGCACAAAACAGAATTACCTACTTGGATAAACTCATACTTAAGGGTATCAAAATATGTCCGGTGTATTGCTGTATACTCAGTTTTGACAGGTGTAGGCCACAAAGGTGCGATTGCTTCAATAAAATGTTGACAGAAAATTATTAAAGGAGAAATCTGATAAAATCTTCCAATCAAAAACTTGAAAAACATCTAAGGACTAATCATCACATGCTGCATAGACACAGTATTAGTAAATTGTAAATTGAGTACATTTTAACGTATTATTTAAGGCCCTCCTTTATTACTGCTACCTTTCTTAATGTTCTCATTCTTTCTCCTTATATTGTTAAATCAACTCGTCATATACCCACTTGTTAAATTCTCTTTTTTTGTACAATTGCATCCTGTTCCCCAGATGAGCTTTTTGTAAACACATACAGACATGCTAATGTTCCCGTTAGACTTCTACCCTCTTTCATCTACAAAGCACAAGCATATAGCTGCACATAAGAGGATTAACTAGATGCTCAAAAACTGTCACTAACCTATGCATAGAGAACAATAAGAGAAAAGCATTTGTAGTAAAGCGGACACACTACTTGAAATGCCCCCCCCCCCCCCCCACCCCCCCACAACAGG
>VUQR01035779.1:86536-98790 GCA_015108515.1 Hemichromis elongatus
AACACCCCCCCCTCCCCCATCGCTTCACCTGCAGGCAGCACAAGACGGACAGCTTTCAACGAGGAGCTGTTCGGTAAAAAAGAGATTCCTATTATTAATATTACTATTATTTGGAGTGTAAGATAAGCAGAATAATGTATTCTGTAGAGAATTTCGGGAAAGCTTCCCGACTAAAGGTTGGAGCACTACTAGTATTTTCACCATTTACAACAGCGTTATAAAGTGCAAAAAATGAAAAGTATGTGAAACTGCGTGTTGCATCCTAGACCGCAAAGTCTCTCAGCCTCCTGCGCCAAAACAAACCACTTTACAAAACTCGTATAGCGTATTTTTTTCGTACTATAAACTTACACTGATATCCTTTAATTTTTTTCAAAAATCTTCAGTGCACCTTATGTATGAATTCTGGTTGTGCTTACTAACCTCAGACGAATTTTATGTGGTACACACCGCTGATTTAGTACGACTTTGGTAAGCTACGAAGCCGCACGGCTTGTTGGAGCATTACGGCTACTGTGGTCAGGAGCCTCGCGGAGTAATACGTACTGTGCTTCAACATGATATTATCGTATTGTGTGTTTATAATGACCACAAATGGCACCTGTTAAGAGACATGACTATGAAGTGGATTTCAAACTCAAGGCTGTCAGTCACGCACTAGAACTTGGGAATAGAGCAGCTGTGAAATCTGTCTGTCTTTGTTATTATGCTCAGCGTCTTTTTAGTTTACATTTTGACTGCACAATTGTGAGCTTTTTGTTATGCACAAAAACAATATGGGACACATCTTTGACTAAGAACTCTTTTTGTTCTTAATTTATGACTTTAAAAAATAGCAAGATATATATCGCCATCGAGCTAAATAATATCGAGATATGAATTTTGGGCCATACCGCCCAGCCCTACTTTCAGCTGTTTGCCACATCTTAGCCAGAGGGCTCCATCTAGATCTTAGTGTCACTGTCAGAGTAGGGACCCCATAGAGCCAATCCTTGGCATTATCGTAAGCCTTTTTTTCCTTTGTCTATTTTTAGGCCTGTTAGGTTATTTATGCTGGCCTTTGCCTCGAAGCAGCATTTTCCACTCTGCTTTTGAGATACTGTAGTTAACTGGCCTTTAAAGTCATTCACATTGCTCCAAACACCTTTAAACTAAAATCATCACTCAACAAAGTGTTATTTTTCCATAAATCTCAGAAGATACACTTATGCATAATCAGTAATCAAACTGAAAGAGCTCTGTTGTGGTATTACTGTGATAAAAATGATTAGGTAAAAGTAGAATGAAAGAGTCCATAACTACATTCAGAATAATTAAACATACTAGGAATTGTTATTTTGGAATTCATTAATAATTTTAGTATAGTTTATGTTGGTCATTTTAGTTTTTCCATTGTTTTCAGTTTGTCTTTTTGGGTTGTTGCTGTTTGGATAGTCCCTGTCTGATATCACTGTGGGTGTTTTCTTTATCTCTTCAGTCACTAATTTTGACCCAAGAATATTTATTTACTTGCCTGTTAAAGAATTAAAAGTTTAGAATTTAAAGTTCACATTGAGACAAAGTCACTCAACAATGTAAGAGTTATTTTGACACTATTTCATTTGACCCCTCTGCACAGGATTTTTGGAGACACGGGTACTTTCCCAGTGACAGTATGAGCAAGACATGACACAGGCCAGAGAGCTCTTTGAAATAACAGTCAAAAGAGGGTGTCATGTGTTGTTGTCCCTTTTTCATTTAACTTTCATTGACAAAGCAAGGGAAAGGGCTGCCTGGGGTATGTGGAAGATACCCCAGGCCGTGACCATGTTTTACACCTCCATTGCTGAGGGGACTGTACCACCAAATTCTCTGGTGGGAACCTGTGATAAATCATTTTCAAGCTGAAGGTACATGCTGGATCAGCTAGGTTAGCTTGTACCTCTCTGAAATCAGCACACGGATAATAGCGGACCAAACAGAATGCAGCTTTGGCAGCTGTAGAAACAAAAACTTGAGCTTGAATTCAGCAAGGCCATAAAGAATGACTTTCACTGTGCATTGGCAGAAACTCTGGGAAAATCTGAACACCTCAGAAAGGGGAAGCAGTGCTTGGTACACAGTGTATATAGTGGGGATGGAATGCTTTTCACTTCAACTGGACACAATTGAGGTGTTGGAGGACTATTTTAAGATCTCCTGGATCCCACTGACACACCTTTCGTAAAGGAAGCACAGTTTGAGTTTGGGTGAAAGACTTGAGTGGGGAGTTTTATAGACCGATCAGTTTTGTGTGTCTATAAAGAGCTAGGGGGATTTCAAGCAAGTTATATTTGATCTTAACTGCAAACTATTCTAACTGTTCTTAAAGGTTTGCACCCCACCCAAACTGCTCTCAAATTACTGTGCACAGTTGTGGCAGGCTTGTAGCATGCTGGCTCCAGACTGGACCTGTTTTTGCCTATTTGTTTTAAGGAGTTTCATGTAGCCCTTTTGAAGGCAATATTAGACTTTGGCTTTGTGTTTTTATTCCATTTGTACATCAGCATGTCCTTTACCTGTCCACCACCTAATGATGCCACCCACTTTTTTCTTTCTTCTTTTAAATAAAACGTTAAATGCTGGCCTTCAGTAAAAACAAAGTAAATTAAATCTAAATAGAGAAATGAAGCACTGAATAAGCAACTGCTTGATTATAGCTATGTAATTCTTTAAATATTTTAAATAACAAAAACGAACATACCTCAGTATAGTCCGGAGTCAGGGCTTGATCAGATGACCCTGAACTCCTCCCCCTAGTGATGTTCCTATATTGGCCTAGGCTGCAGTTGATCTCATACTGTGTTTTTTTTTATGCTGGTCTCCCTCTGCTCTATTCTTTCCTCTCACCCCCAACTGGTTGTGGTAGATGGCTGCCACCTCCCTGATCCTGGTTTTGCCAAAAGGTTTCTTCCTATTAAAGGGGAGTTTTCCCTTTAGTCATAAGAAGTTACCTAGAGTTTTCTTTATATCATTGTAGGGTCTTTACCCTACAACAGCGGTCCCCAACCCCCAGGCCAGTCTGTGAGTCGTTTGGTACTGGGCCGCGAGAGTTGAGGCTCGGGTTTGAAATTTATGGTTTTCAGGGTTTGATTTAGCATTCTGGTCAATTATATATTTTTTACGTACTTTATATTTGTTTTGTAGTTGTCTTATTTTGAAAGAAATATTTACACATTACCATAGTGATAATAGTGGGTTGGGGACCGCTGCTCTACAATATAGAATGTTTTGAGGCAAGTTGTTGTGAATTGGCACTTAGTGTTTTCTCTGGACTGGAATGTGATCACTCCTTCAGTGGCATAGGCTACTAAGCCTGTACCATGATGTTAGAGAGGAGTGGCTTTATACCTACAATGCAAATGCTTTTATTTATACAGAAGTTTCATATTTGGGTGGGTGCAGGTTTTGGTGTTGCTCTGAGGCTCTGAATAGTGCTGTTGATGTTTTGCATGACTGTTTCGACTAAGAGGGAAATTACTGTCCAGCTAGATAAATGGATAAATCCTCTGGAAAGTAGGTCATTTGATCTAGTTGCAGTTGGTGGAAAGTTAATTCTTCTATCTTCTGTCACTGCTGTTTCTTTTCAGTGATTCCAGATTCATTGTCCCTCCTTTTTTTAACTTCAGTTTATCAATTTGTGTTACCCTCAGACATTACACAAACTTAAAACATCCAAGATATCTCCTGTTAAAACTTTTTTGGTCAGAGTTATGTTTTTGTTCAAATGATGTCAGTCACTGGAACATTTTTGCTATCACATACATGCAGTCAAGAGCTCACACTCCACTAAAACAATGGGCTGAATTTCCTGGACAGCCTGGCCTGTGGCCAATCCCTGTAGATTTCAGTGGAGGTCTTTGGCTTCAGGGTTTTGCTGGGCTTGTTTAACTTCTATGGGTTTACTGCTCTGTAGTCATGCAGCCTATAAATGTAGGTCATTCTAGCAATTGCTAAGGGAACTTGAGAAAAGTGTTTCTTAGACTGCACCTTTTTCATTTTTATTTTTTGGATAATACCCAGAAACTACAGGAGGATTTAATGCCATTCCTTCTGCATGCATCAGTCAGTTGATGGCATTTTTAGTCACTTGACAGACAATGCTATCAGGTGTACATACGTACTGCTGTGATTCATTGACAGTTCATCAGCTGCCAGACACTTGACTCTTTGCTGAGAGCACAGTGTCAGCCTCAATTGCGCAATCCGCTGTTATCCGTGATTGTTCCGGTTTTAAATGATCTTACTGACTAAATTAACATAGTTATTGGCATCTTTGCATGTGTGGCAGTAAAAATAAATAAATAAATAAATACTTTGTATAAATTTGTTTTTCTAGGTTGTCATTCATCCATCTTGGAAGTTCCAAGCTCCTTAGTATTTGTATGAATGGGCGAATTAAGATACTAAAGAGTAGATGTAGAGTTTAGATGTTCATAATTATTTTATTTTTTTTACCACACTGTACATTGTACCTTTTATTATTCATATTTACATTTGTATATGATTATATGTGTATACTGTATAACTGGTGTTGACCTTACTGTGTGAAATCTTCCTTTTTGATCCCTTGTAGGATCGTAAACTTTCAAAGTCAGAACGGCAGCGTTTTAAGGAGGAGGCTGGCATGTTAAAGGGACTACAACATCCCAACATTGTTCGCTTTTATGACTCCTGGGAAGGACCCTCCAAAGGCAGGAAGTGCATTGTGTTGGTCACGGAGCTCATGACTTCTGGCACACTCAAAACGTGAGTTACAGTTGGCAGGAAACTTGTAGATGCAGGGCATATTCAGTATACACACTATGATAGAATAATAGGATAGGTTCATCACGTATTGATTTATATAGTGATCAGCAACTTTGATTTTTAACCACATAATTGGTCAATCACTTTGTTAGCACATTTAAAAACAACACAGAGGAGAAAAGAGGAGTTCTTATCTTTTTATAAGCTTTTTAAAATTGCATGACCTCAGTAACCTGTTGATGTCTAGATGTTAAAGTTTACATGTAAAAATCAAAGCAAAAAACCTCAAAACCATAATCTTAAAGTGCACTCTGAAGTTGATGTGGAGCCTGTGCAAGTGAAGTAACCGTGGTATAACATAGAACTTGAAAGACTTGGTTAGAAGCCTTGCAGTTGCATTCTGAACAACTTTTTTTTAATGAACTGTTATATATACATACATATTAACTTGGTTTTCTCTTGTAGTATTGTAAATGGTTTAAATTCTGCCCTAGTGAATATTATGATCTGCTTTCCTGTAGATATCTGAAGCGGTTCAAGGTGATGAAAATTAAAGTGCTGCGGAGCTGGTGTAGACAAATCCTGAAGGGCCTCCACTTTCTTCACACTCGGGCTCCTCCAATCATCCACAGAGACCTTAAATGTGACAACATTTTCATCACAGGCCCCACAGGGTCTGTCAAGATTGGAGACCTGGGACTGGCCACTCTCAAACGTGCATCCTTTGCCAAAAGTGTTATAGGTACGAATCCCGTGGGTTTTCTTTTTTCTGTCCTGCAATGGGACAGTACCTTTTCTGGGGCCATGATAACATGTTTTATGGAAAATTATGGTGTGTAGATAAGAGATTTTTCTTTGGCTTATTTTTCTGGCGATGTGGTTCAAAAACAGACCACAGAGTTTCAGCTGTCTCTCAAACCACAGCTCAAAAGGAGGCCAAAAACTGTGGTAATCTTAGACAGATAACCACAAGGTTTTCTCTCTTTGCACTCATACAGTAACTTATCAAGTTTGGTCTTTGTACAGAGTATTTCTGTTCTATGTTTCTCCACAAAGAGAGAGTTTTTTTTTTCTCCAGGCATCTACTGAATGTAAGTAGCGCCTAACATTTCTACTACTGTTAAATATTAATATATGATAGTTGTCGTGCCTTCTTGCAGGCTAACCTGGCCATGGCAAAAGGTATGGCCTTTGCTTCTGTCTTAGACTGGTCTTTGTTCTGTGGTTTGGAAAAATGTGGTCTGTTTGCCAGTTTTACCAATGATGTTTAACATCTCTTTCTATGGGTTTGCCTCTACAGGTTTTTATTTATTTATTTATTTTAGTGTTTGTCTTTTGATGTTTTTGAAAGTATTTGCAGGACTGCAGAATCTTTTTGCTCCATCTTTGTGTCCAGGGAGCTCTCCCCACTTTCTCTCTGTCAGCATTTTGCTGTTTTATTTTTTTATTTTTTTGTTTTGTTTTGTTTTCTTTCTTTTCTTTTTCTTTTCCCTTTCACAGTCTTGGGTATGCTTTTAAAATGTAGGCTCTAGCCTCAGCTGTGCCCCATTCTGCTGTTTGGAATGAATAGGGTACTGCTGTTCATTGAGTAAGTATGATCTTTTATGGGCCTGGTAAGTCTGACAGTGTGCTGTCATATGCATCAATATCAAAAAAATACATTCAAATAACCAAATGAGTTTTTCTGTGTAAGACCTGAGATTGAATATAAAATAATCTACTAATATAAAAAGGCTTATGTGCACGGACACACTGTTGAGCACTGTTACTAGCTATGGGATCTGCTTCTCTCAGCCTTGACCATAACACTTTCTTCCTGCAGGGGAGGATGAAATGGTAAGTCAGACATCGAAAGGTGGGTGTACCATGAAAGGGAATGTTGTTGTGGCTGGAAGGTAAGGTCTTGACAAAAGTTATTGCCATAGCTAGTCCTGTTTACGTTACAGGGTCAATTGGCATTACTGTGAACCAATTTCACTTTATTTCGGCTTTGGTATTATTTCTGAGTGGTTCATTTTAGACATAATATTTGAATGGTGCAAATGTTATTTATTCAGGCTAACAAGTGTGTCCTGCACATTGGTTATCTCAGCTACACTCGTGTATATCCCAACATGTTAAGGTCTTACACAGACAAACACGTGCCTTCTTCTCAACAGTCTAACTGAGCCCAGCTTCTCCCTCCTTTTTTGTTTTCTCTCTTTTTGCTTTCTTCCCCCTTTTTTTCTTTTTCCTCTCTTTCTTCAAACTTTCATCTCACAGGTTCTACTCCAGGGGATTTCAACAGGCTGGTCAATCTTCTCATCCTCCTCTTCCTCAACCCCTCATGGGTTAGAGGAGCAGAGGAGCAATGGGTTGTGAGAAGCCCACTCAATCAGTAAGGGAGTTCTGAATAGTTGTTTTGATTTAAGGTACCCCTGAGTTCATGGCGCCTGAGATGTATGAGGAGAAGTACGACGAGTCAGTGGATGTGTATGCCTTTGGAATGTGCATGCTGGAGATGGCCACCTCAGAGTACCCTTACTCAGAGTGCCAGAATGCTGCACAGATCTACCGCAGAGTTACCAGTGTAAGTCGTCTTTTCAACCCTCCAGTCACCCCTCTGCCCTGCCTTCACCTCTTCCTGTGTGCCAAGAAGGCTAATGTCCACTTCTGGAATCATTTCATGTTCTTGCTGACATATCTTTAGCTTGCATTACTTTTATTTCTTCTGCTCTGATAATACTATTTATCATCTTATTCTGTTTTGAAGAACCTACAAGTTTAAAAAGAAAAAAGCTATTAATCCTGATAATCCTCCTCCTCCTTGCTTCTTTCCCGTATGTTAATTAAGCCATTGGACTTGACTAATAAGCCACTAAACAAGTTCAGACCTGCTGTTTTTTGAAGAACCAGCATAAGTCTTGTATGATCCCAGAGGGGGCAGTGACTATAAAAGGAAAAACCCATTTTGTTTATTCATACAGATCATAATAGTAGACTGCTGTCCACAATTACCTATGGTTCATTTTCTAGCAATCACCTGATACTTGGAGATAAAGCAGTTGAACTCACTCTAAGAGTGCTATCTGTAAAGAAGTTTCTTTTGAAGTCTATAGCAATACCTTCAGTTAATTATTAACCACAAAATAAAAATAGTCTTACAATGCAATTGAACAGAACATGTTCTTTGACATTTACCCCTGTTCTAAGTTGAGTCATTAGAATTATAAAAGCTTTAAAGGATGTAGTGTCACGTGCTCTGGCTGTATTGTTAACTCCAGGAAAAATTAACTGTTTTTGTTTTGTTCTGGCTTTTAACTCAACTGCTCAGTTCAGTCTTAAATTTTCCAGCACTTTCATTTGTCATGGCTTCTATTCATCGCCTCTCATCAGCCGTCCATTACTTTCTTATGCACCGTTTCTTCCAACCACTTTATACTTTATATTTCCCCTTCCACTCAAAAGTGCGTCTTGGTCAATACCCCCTATTTTTGATGTTTGACCTTCGCTGAATGTAGTAAAGTGTGTGCATGTTCATGCTCTTCTTTTAAAAAAAGGGAAAGGTTTCTATGAGCTCAGCTAAATTCAGTGCTTAAGTGCAGAGCAACGGAGTCTGCAGCCAACAGTATGACATTAGAAATATTTAAAAAGGTATTGTTTGTCTCGCAGGCGTCTTGCACCAGTGTTGAGATTGTACACATGCGTTGCATTATAATACTAAGTTTATTGTGTTTAAGAGACAAATGTAATATCTTTTATTCAAAAAATAAAGTAAAGTAAAGTAAAACTTGTCAAAAGTTAAATTTGGAATTAATCAATGAGGAAAGATTGAATGACATTTCAAGTTTGTTTTTTGTTGTTTTTTTTCAATTTTGAAATGGAAAAAAAGAAAATAAAAGATGAATTATTAAAAGCTGTTGTTGAAAAATTCCAGACGGGGTTCTTTAAACTTTCCAGGCAGAAAGGATTTCTCCCACTTCACATTATTCTTTAAAAGTGAAAGTGGAAGTTGGGTTACGATGTTTGTCACTTGAAATGACAATTGTTTTCGGTAGTGATATCAGGTCTCTGAGCTGAAAAATACAACAAGGTATGGGGCATTATCCAGTATAAGAAAAGATGAGAATCGGTGTCATTCAGAGTTCTGTGTTTCCTTTAGGGGGTGAAGCCAGGCAGCTTGGACAAGGTGGCCATTCCTGAAGTGAAGGAGATCATCGAGGGATGTATACGTCAGAACAAGGATGAGAGGTCTCTTAGAATATTACACTGAGCAAGTTCAAGGTGGTCTGCCTCGCTACAAAAATGTCTTTGTTGCTCACTGCTTGTTTCATTTGTCTAGGTACTCGATCAAGGACTTGCTGAACCATGCCTTCTTCCAGGAGGATACAGGTGTGCGTGTGGAGCTGGCCGAAGAGGAGGATGGAGAGATGCAAGCTATTAAGCTGTGGTTGAGAATTGAGGATGTAAAAAAACTCAAGGGGAAGTACAAAGACAACGAAGCCATTGAGTTTTCTTTTGACCTCATCAAAGATGTTCCAGAGGATGTGGCTCAGGAAATGGTGAATTGAGCTTCAGTGTTCTAGGGATTCTGTTGCAGAATGACAAAGAATATGCTTGTTTGCAGTCATCAAATGTTTACTGATGAACTTTGTCGCGCATTTTTGTTATAGGTTGACTCTGGTTATGTGTGTGAAGGTGACCATAAGACCATCGCAAAAGCCATAAAAGACAGAGTTTCTCTAATCAACCTTAAGAGGGCTCAGAGGAAGCAGGTATGATCGTAGCCCACCTACTGTTATGGCCACCGTTTATGTGAATGATGTTATTAGTTGTTTTTTTGTTTGTTTTTTTTATAACTCTCAGTCACATGATGTATGTAGTATGCTTCAGTGTTTTCAAGGTGGTGCTCTTCTGGGTTATTTTATGTGTGTTCTCCTGTCTTTAAAGGTCAGAGAAGATCAGGAGAAGAGAAGGCTTGAAAAAGAACAGCAGTCACAGCCCCCACAGCAGTCACAGCCCCCACAGCAGTCACAGCCCCCACAGCAAACGGGCCAACAGTCTGCCATGGAGGCGCCTCAGTCACAGCCCGTTTCACAGCATGCATCTTTCATACCTCCACAACCTAACCAACACAGCTCCCAGATGTCTGCCCAACCAGCAGCTCAACAGAGCCTTCAGCCCTCTAACTACAACACTCCTCAATCCCAGGGTGTTTTTTATGTTCCCCAGTCAACTGGGCAAATCCCAGTATCAAGTCAGAGCGTAGCCTCCATTCAGCCAGAGTCCGAGGAGCCTGAGAGTGACCAACAGCTGCAGCACATTGGAGGTGGTATGTATCAATGATGAATTATAGTTACAACCCCCCCACCCCACCCACCTCCCAAAAAAAGACAGAAAGGTGCTGGTGTGTGTGTGTTTTGTTTTTTGTTTAGGTTAAAAAAAAAAAAAGTGGGAATAACCAGTCTGGTTTTGCTAGCCTTTAGCTTAGTTAGCAGCCCACTTGCCCTCCTGCTTCCTCTTGACTCCATGCAGTCGCATCTTGTTGCACCAGTCCCCTGCTGCAGAGCTTATACATAACCACAGTTTCACAGCATACTTAGCGATATTTTTTTTCAGGAGCTTGGAATAGTATTGTATTTCTCCTGCGCACACACTACATATACTAGTAGTACTATTTTAAAAATGCAGTATTTCTCATATCTTAAAGTGTTGTGCATGTTTCTCGGGAGATGCATGGTGTATGAACAGGTATTAGAGCGGAGAGGAGGGAAATGTCAATGAAAATAGTGCAATCCTCTGTTAAGTTAATGTACTAAAAGATATTCTGAAGCTGTTATTTAAGGGGAAATGGTTAAAACATGTTTCTGTAAATAATTCTACAGTCCAGATGGCACATCTTCATAAATGAACCTTTTTGTTCCTTTTTCACAGCTTGGGACAGGGCGGATAGACTAGCAGGTTCTTCTGTTGTTTCTGAGGCCCAGCCTTCTCAGTCTGGAGTATCCTACAGCTCTCCCACCAGTCAGACACAAAGTGATCAAACACAGCAACAGCAGCTGGCAGTGGTGAGAAATTAGTGTATAATATTGTGTGCTTGTTTTGGAATATTGTCTGCATTTTCAACCTAATTTTTAAGTTGCCGATTGGGGGTTTCCCATATCCCAAATTACCCTTATGTTTTTTTTTATTGCCCTCATCACTGCTGAATGTACTTTTCTCCATTACATGTAGACAGCCGTCACACGGTCTACCTGTAGTGTGTCTAGAATGCATGTGTATATGCATGTATTCATGATTCAGTTTAGGGTCCCAGGTTTTTCTAATTTTTAGAACATGTGCTTTTATCTTTGCAGGGTGCTCAGTCTGAAGTTGTTCCTGTTCTAAATACCAATCAGTCTGTCCCAGTGACACCTGCACAGGTATATATCTAATAGTGCATGTCTAACTGTCTTTGAAGAGCAACTTCACACTAAATAAAAACTCTTGCTTCACTGATACCCTCCATAAAAGCAAAGCTTGTGTTAATATCAGGTTCTACATAACACCCTGGGTACACTTCTGTATCACACCTGCAAATCTGAACTTCAACCTGGCAGAGTCAGCAAAAACGAGATACTCACATTGTGTGAAGTTAAACTCTTAAGGCCTATGTTCTTTGGTTGGGTGGCTGTGAAAGCAGTCCTCAGTGTTTCCCGGCCTGATCTTTTTTATTTTCTCTCTTTTTTTCTCTTTTCTTTTCTCGGGTTTTTCTACTCTTACACTTTGCTATGTTTTGTTTCTTATAGTATGGAGTTTACTACCAATCATCGCTCCCCCCTCAGGTAGATAAACTGTACCATTTTCCGGCTACAACTTTCAAATACACCCACAGTATTTCAGACAATGTGTTGTGGAAAACAAAATTCACTTATTGTCATACTGTTATGCCAAGCTCTGGTAGGGTTAATGTAGCAGATTTATAGAGAAAAATTAATGTGGAATAAAATACCTTTAACATGTCAGCAAAGCTCACTTTAGAGTTAAACAATTAATCTACACCTGCATGGTGGTGGCAAATAACACACAGCTGCCTGATTCATACAGCTATGTTTTTTTTAGCAGGTAAGTATATGTCACTCAGCAAAAGAGCCCAAAGGAAATCTCTGAAAGATTTAGATTGTAGAGAAACCAGACTTTCAGGAAGTTGCCTAAATGCCAGTCTGATGGTATCAGCTTTTATCTCAACCTACCTTTTTAAATCCTGTTTCTTACCCTGTATCATTATGCGATCTATTCATATAGATTCCCTCTCAACAATCAACAATGGCCCCGTCTTCTCACCCCCAGCAGCAGCCGGAGGGAACCAGTGCTCCACAGAGCTCTGTACAATCACAGGCACAGACAGGAGCTCAGCATTTACAGGTAATATTTGCCTCCCTTGCTGCCATTTAACATGCATCAACTCCCTCATATTAAGACTCATTCTAACATGTCCTGTTTAGCTTCACCGAGCTACAGTATAAATG
>VUQR01035779.1:98810-114074 GCA_015108515.1 Hemichromis elongatus
ATTTATTTGTTTGTTTTTTTTCTTTTTTTTTTTTTTTTTTTTTTAAATGTCTTTTTCTTTTGTCTTGTGCCTTTTCTGTCTTCTCTCTGAATGCTCAATTCTTCTCCTTTGCATGTCTCTTATTTTGCATGACTCTTAGTCTTGGGCCAATGATCCAAGTACTCCTATCCTGTCTCCACCACTCAACGCAGAGCACCTGTACTTCCTCTATCAGGCCTCATGCCTTTCTGTTGTGCAGGTACTCTGAATTGTGTATGCTGGTGCTTCTTGATCAAGCATGAACCATTTGGTTCAGACCCTGGTTCCTCTTCCTTTAAATGTTCTGTCTGCATTTTCTTTTCAGTCCTTTTTTTGTAAAGTTCATGTAGTTTCTGCCATAGTATCAGTTACCATTATCTTAAGTAAGGTAGTCAATGCAGCACCACAACTTTTGTCTCCATCACCATATCAAGAACAAATGTAAATATCTGGAGAAATATGAGGGCTTAAAATAGTGTTTGTCTTCATGACTGCTGACCAGAAACAAAAGAACTTCAGATTAAGGTGGTGAAAGCTGAAATGCTTTTATGAAGCTGTAAATCTTCCGTGAAAGCAGTACAGGAGTATACGGTAATCAACTGGTCTAAAAATCTATTGGTCTAAAATAGTATTGTGACCATTTCCAGGGCTGTAAGTGGAATTAAACCTAATTAATGTTCATATAAACACAGCAGTGACAAAGATAGGAGCTCCATATCACAGCAGTATTTACACTCCATCTGAAAGCTAAAAAATGGAGTCTCTTGCAACTGCCAGTTGCATGTTTTACCAGATTAAAGAGCTCCATCTAGTGGATGATATGGTTTAAATTGGTGTACTGTTGATGCTGTGCATCCCCTTCAAAATGATGTTGCACCAAACAGCACTACAACCTGCTTTTGAGGTGAAGTGTTTGATTTCTTAACGTTTCCTGTGTGTCAGGCTCCTGTGAGTGTTCCTCAGTCCGCACCAGTGGAGCAGCCAGTGGGATCTTCTTCCCTAGCAACACTGTCTGTAGATAGGTAAGATGCAAGTTATTTTTAAAAAGTCTGGTTTCCTCCACACCGCGTAGCTTGTAAAACCTTTGTTTTATCGATATGTGTGTTTTAGCTGTCCGTCAGATGGCAATGATGGCTCTACATCAGGAGGCCGTCACGAGGGCCGCTCGCTGAAGCGGCACCAGCGGCGATCTGTACGCAGTCGCTCTCGCCATGAGAAGACTGCAAAGGCCAAGCTAAATGTTCTTAGTGTAAGAATTTTAACTAATGAGTATGTTTATATTCTTTTTTTTTTTTAAGGTTTTTGTCACTGAACAGTTTTAATGTAAGTAAATGTTTTGCAGATCTCTAATGTGGGAGACAGAGTAGCAGAGTGCCAGCTGGAAACACACAACAGGAAGATGGTGACCTTCAGATTTGATCTTGATGGAGATAATCCAGAGGAAATTGCCCAGATCATGGTAGTACTGCTTCTTTTGTTACTCAAAAGATTGAGGAGGGAAAAATACATTTTAAATGAAGGACTTAGTTTATTCAAAGCCATTGAACCTTTTTGTTTTCTCTTCCAGGTTGAAAGTGAGTTCATCTTGGAGACTGAGCGAGAATCATTCATTGAGCAGGTCCGTGAAGTCATAGAAATGGCTGATGAGAAAGGAGAGGGCATGAAGGACAGCTTTCCTCAGGTATTATTTACCACACATCTCCTGTTAGGGTTACCAGGCAGCCATATTAATTTACCTAACTATGATTCTTTCTCTTTGCAGATGAGTGACCTTCAACAACAACCTGAGTTGTCTGTTCCCATGGTACCAGGTAATGTAGCTTTGTCCAAATCTTTTTATCTCTCTTCTTTTTTCTTTTTTTTTGACTTTACACTCATATTTGGACCCCCCCCAACAGGTATTTCCCCCAGCACTGCAGCCCAGGTGGTGCATTCAGCAGGACGTAGGTTCATCGTCAGCCCGGTGCCAGAGTCTCGACTCAGGGAGCAGTTCTTTAGAGGCTCTTCAACTAACACCTCAGTTGGAGAAGAGCCTGCTACAGGTGAAGGAAGTTTATTTATTGGTACCTTTTGGTTTAAATGACTTTTTGTATAGTATTCATCCTTGTTCTTTTTTTTTTCCCCCTTTTCTTTTTTTTAGCTCCTTTGGCGTCATTGGGCCTTTCTCTCTCTGCTCCATCGGCAACTCTCCAGCAGGCCTTTAATGAAATGAAGCCGACTCGTATACAAAAAGGCAAAACGTTTGATGCCTCTGCTGCTGAGCAAGAACCAGTCACTCCCCACTCAGAGGCTGTCCCAAGCTCTAACAATAGCACGACTCCTCCCGAGTCTGTAGCTTCCACCACAACTCCCACATTTCCTTCTCTGAAATCTGGTGCAGCATCCTCACCACCTTCGTCAGCTTCACCTGGGAGGGTTTCCCCTCCACCAGTATCTGTGCCATCCCAAACTGTAGGCAGTGACTCCAGTCCACCACCTCAGTCCTCCAATGAAAAGACCCCTTCACAGTATCCAACAGCTGTTAACGGCCCTCCTTTATCTTCCTCCATTTCTCCTCCATCTACACAGCCCTCTGTCCCTGCAGTACCTGGATCTCAGCTGAGCAATAGTTCTGTCTCCTCTGGCTCATCCAGTAATACTGGAAGTGTTCCTGCACCGGAGCAGCAGCCATTTAATAGTGCCGTTACATCTTCTCAGCCGGTGAATTCATCCAGCCATGCACCACAGAATGCAGCCCCACTTCCCACCACCCAAAGCCAAGTCCAGCAGCAGCCAGTGGAGTCAGAAGGGGCTGAGATTCAGACCAAGACCGCCGGCAGAGATGACATCCATGCCCTTGAACAGAAGCTGCTGTCTCTTTTTAAAGACCAGAGCTCTACCTCCCCAGCACTGGATTCCAGTCAGAATGCAGGGACCTCCTCTCCTCCCACTGGGACTTCTTCCCCTCCACCCGGACCTGCCCCTGTGCCCCCTTCTAATCTTCCTCTCACCTCTGGGGCACAAAGTGTTCTGGGCCCGACAACCACTCCAGGGCAGATTGTAACCGTGGCAGGACATGCCCAGACTCCTCCAACGAAGCCCAGAGCACAGGTTAATGAATAATGCATCCAAAAATATATCACTTAGTTTCATTCTGATGATGTGTCATAACAATTTTTTTTTTTTAAATTTTCAATACTGATTCAGACTTTACCTGGGGGTTTTGACCAGATTTCTACACCTTCGTCTGATGTACCCCCATTTCCTGGACCAAGTCAGGTTAGGGATACATTGTCTCTGCAGTGATTCTTGTGCCATTACTTCTGTTGATTTTTATCTAGCATAGGGTACTGATGTACTACTTAAATTGTTCCTTATATCTTGTGTGCAACCACAGCAACCCCTGGATAATTTGGATGCCCAGTTGAGAAGAGCTTTAAGTCCAGAGACTGTTCAGGGAAGCAATGGTGTTATTGTAGGACGTTTCCAAGTAAGTTTTAGTTACAGCTAAAATTAATAAGCTTAGTCCATTCTTAGAAGGTTAAACACCATAGAACCTCTTGCTCAGTTTATTAAAATGATCTCTTCCTTCATACTCAGGTCTCTACTGCTGCTGATGGTGCAACCAGCAGTGCTCAAGATCCATCCAGTGTCACTTCTTCCCGGACACCCTCTTCAACTTCCTCCTCAACATCCTCCTCTTCTTCTTCTTCCACCTCCTCCTCTCCCTCCAGTCCAGAAAATACCTTTCACCGATCATCTACTCTGCCTAAAGGACTCACTGAAGTTAATGCTGTTGATGGGGGCTCTTCTGTTTCTGAGGGTCAGCCCACCACTGTCGGGCGCTTCACAGTGTCCAAGAGCACCAGTGCGACATCTGAGCCAACCACTGGCTCTAAAGTGGGACGATTTTCAGTCACAGGTGTGCAGCAGCTTCACAAAAAACTGTTCAATTAAGTTATCTAGCTACTGGTGTTAATAATCCGTTCTAATCACACCAATTGATAAGATTTTTATTTATTTATTTTTTTATATCCAGTGACCCCTGCTCCAGCAGCTAGCTCCAGTCCAACACATGACTGCAGCATGCAGAACGGACCATCATCCTCAACTTCTGATTCTCATGTCACACATCCACATTATAGTAGTGGGAATGATGATGACTCGGAGACTGACGATGAAGCCTTGCAAAAAGAAATCAGCCGTCTGAGGGAGAAGTATGTTACATATTTGTTGTCCTGTCTTATGTAAACTTTGATTCACAGCTCAGGGGAAATTTGGCTTTAATTTTCTGTTTCTCCTTAGGCACATGATGGAAATTCAGGCCTTGCAGGCTCGTCAGAAAGAGGAGATAGAGGGCCTGTTCACTCGCATGGGTAAAGCTCCTCCTCCTTCTGTGCTCTCCCCTGCTGTGGCCATGCCTGGAGGACGACGAAGGCTAAAAAGCAAAAGTCACAAGTCTGCTCGCAGTAGTGGGCAGCCCAGCCCTGTACACTCGGGTAATATAACACACAATCTGTTTCTTGTTATGTGGGGTTTTTTTGTTTGTTTGTTGGTTGTTTTTTTGAGTATTTCGGTGTTCTCTTGTTTAAATATTGACTTTCTTCTGTATTGTGATCTTTAGCTCAGAGCCAAGGTTCAGAGTCCCCCCCAAAGCAAAGTTCAGCCTCAGTAACAGAAACCTCAGAAATTGCAGCAGAGTCGGTAACACAATCACAGCTCCCATCCTCTCCATCCATGCCAAGCCTCAGCAATTGCTCTATAGGTATGTGCAACTCCATCTTTTACCAGTCAGCTGCTTCATTTGACTTCCATGATGTAAACTGAATTTTTCTAGTGCACATCTGATGCATCTTGTCTATATATACAGGATCAAGTGGGATCAGCTCCACAAATGGTTCAGGCCACTTGCAGGCCGAGTGTTCTTCCCTTTCCCAGGCCACTGGAGCCCCTCCTACTGGCTCTAACACCCTGAAGGGTAAGGGCACCTTCACTGACGACCTGCACCAACTGGTGGATAACTGGGCCAGGGATGCCATTAGCCTCTCCCAGAGCAAGAGAGGCCCTAAAACTGGAGCACCGGCAGGCTTGGGACTTGATGTAAGCATTTGGTGTTCTTTGAATATTTAAAACAAAAAAAGTCATAGTATTTCATAACTGTGTTTTAATTTATACCTTTTGTACTAATCTTGCATAGTGAACTATAACAATTTTTCTTTAATAATACAGATCATCCCTCCAGCGAACATTGGCCGTAAATTCTCAGCTCCAGGCTATCTCGGCCCACCACATCCCACGCATTCCAACACCACGTCCACTCACCTCCCCAACCCAACCAATCCCTCTGCTTCTTTGGGGCCTCGCAAAGGCTCCCTAGGTCCAGTTGCCCAGGGGTATGGATACACTTCTGTCCCGTACAGTGCTCCTCAGTGGGCAGGACCTACATCCACATGCCAGATCAATATAGTTAACCCGGGACAGCCACTAACACAGTACCAGCCATCTACAACAACTCCAGTATCTTTGCACCAAGGTTACCAGGTGGGAACTACATCAGCCCCCCAGAAATCGGTCAACCCTGGAGGGTCCAACTTGAGGCCTACGTAACCCAGTCTGAGCCCTGATTGAGGCTGAGATGAAGGGCCACACAGGGCAGAGGGGACCAGACAGTCATTGACTGAGATCACAGCGGCTTACTGGCTTTGTATTGTGCATTTTATTTTTAACTTTTATCATTGTGTATTATTTCTTTAATAGCTGACCTGTGTGGTTCAAGTCCTCTCAGGCAGAACAAACTCTGTCTGGCAATTGGAGGGAAAGTGCAATACACACCCCACAGCACAAAAAGTCTCACACTTATCCTGCCATTAGCTGTGGACACGAGCTGTGACGTAATGGCCCAAAGGCACAACGAACAGCAGCCAAAGATGTTGCTGGAGAGCCAATCTTTGAAGGGGAGAAATGAGGGATTGTGGTTCATATCGTTATTTGTCTGGACTTTAAGATGAGCTGGAACTGAAGATAGGTCCAGTAGTCCACCACAAAAATCTGTGTGTACACAGACTATACATCGAACTGGTTGGGATGAGTTTGGATGGTAGGCTAAGTTGTCTTTAAGCAGGAGGAGAGAATGTGAGTGTACAGAGAGTGGGATAATTAGTTTGTCCCTGATGGATATGGATGAATGATGGTTAGGAGAAGAAAGACTTGGAAAGTTAGGAGTGTGATGGAGGGTAGCAGTGTGAATACATCCCAATAAAATGCAATAATAGCAAAATAGACAAACTGCCCCTTGTAACTGTGGCCTTAATCTAAAAGAAACACATTGAAACATTGGCTTTGTACATAGACATTTCTTCACTGGGTTATGATTCTATGTTAAACATATTTATGTCTCTGTGAAAGTCTGGTGTCATGTGACTCGAGTTGTCTATCATACAAATTCCTATACTGATTTATTCATACGAGTGGATCTGCAAGATAATAACATGTGGTCCTGATGTTGACCACCATTTGGATAAATGAAGAGGTGATGCTGCTGTAGATCACAATCCGAGTGTTAGCAGGGTGATCACCTCCTCCCCTTTTTTTTTTTTTCTTCTTTTTTGGTAATGGACACGTTAAACCACTTCACTTAGTGCTTAGCTGTGAGATATGTGCAGGTCAGAATCTGCTTATCGTATCATACAAAGAGTTTTGTCAGGATAGTATTTGAGGAGGGTTTACACTCTTGAGGGGAGCAAGACCACTTCTTAACCGATTTTTCTTTTCTACTCAGATGGTGCACAGTACATGTATAAACGGCTTGTTACTGAACTCGTATGTCCCAAAATATTTTTACCCTTAACATCTAGCTGTGGCCTCTGAAATCACAAGTGTCTGGGGTTCTCTCTTTCTGTGGTCTGTTTTTTTGTATGCGTATATTTAATAAACAACAATGTTCTTTATGGACTTGTATTCAGCCATCAGATTTTGATGTTGTTTCACTGTAATTATTATTAAAGGTTGTTAAACAACATGTAAAGGAATATTAAAAAAAAAAAGTGCAATTGCAGGGTTGTTATTGGTATCATACTCACCATGCAGGAATAATCCTGCACTTTATTAAGCTTGTCTCTTTATGACTGCCCTGCCCCACTCCTTTTTACAGTTTTTTTTTCTTATTGTAAATGCTTTCAATTTGCTCTCACTAGAGTATGCTCGTTGTGACCCATTCTAAATGCACATGCACTCTAACCTGTAAACATGAGGAACACTTTAGTGCCTTGCATCTTCACTAATGAGAAGTTCCAGATCCATCCAGTCCTGTAGCTGTGACTGTACTGCATAAAACCAGTTTACTAAACCAGTATACAATTTAAACACCACCAGACTCAGCCAGCTCAGAGCATGCAAAACTGAGGCAGGTGCTGCACGCAGAACAAAGAGCACGCTGAGTAAAGTGGACAGTTTCTTTCCTCTCTACAGTTACCTTTGTGTTGGTTGATCAATCAGCTGTGTATTTGTATTTGGCACACGTGTACGTGGGTTTAGCCGGTATTTGTTTTTCCAGATTTATCATTAAACCTTTTCATAGAAGAACTTGTTCGGGCAGCGAGCGAGCTGTGCAAAGGTTTAAAATGCTGTCATGCTAATCTGACTTCTATCTCAACACCTGACACGAGTGCCATGCTGTCATCGTGTTTTTCTTTTTTTTTTTGCCTGCTTGTAGATTGAATGAATAGTTGAACTTCTCTAGAGAAAAAAATAAGTTACTGCAATGCAGAATATGCAATGTTCAAAGTTTTGTAGGGACTGAGGGGTATTGGACACATTTGCATGCTGATGAGGGTTGTTACGGATTTCAATGTTTTTGATATTGGATTATTTGTTTTGTTTTTTATTATTTGCCTTTTTATGAGTGTTGATCTGCTCAATTGCTACTCATTAATATCACAGGCACAACTTCAGTATGAGACTATCAGCGTATGAGTTCTGCATGCCGGCTTTACTGGTGTTTAATCTTACAAATGGCAGCCAGTACACCACTGTACAGCACAAGCTCCCCACAAGAAGTTAACATCCATATGCTACTCTGCTATATCAGTAATTATCACAGCTCTCTACAGTACTGTTTGAGCCTATTGACACGCAGTTATACTCTTATTTCTGATCCCTCCTTACTGACTTCCTGTGATCCAGTGTCTGTTTTTCACATTGTACAAAAACTTAAAAAAATAAAATCGGTTAAAAGGCACGTTGTGTGTGTTTGTCAACGAAGTTATGTATCAAAAGTCTAATTTCTTTGATTCATCTGAAAATAAACCTCCCCCTTTCAAATAAATCTGGCAGAAATCCTACTTTGGTTATGGTTTTATTTTTTTTTAACAAAAGCAAAAACGTTTACCCAAACATATATATAAATCAGCAATTCTTTACAATTTCAATTGTACAAAGTAAAAGTAAAATAGTTGCTGGATGTCAGGTGTCCAGTCTGCGTTTTTTTATGAATTGTCCTTGTCTGTACGGACTCGAGGCTTCACCTGAAAATTGGAGAAAAAGTGAGTTTCAGACAGAATTTAGCTTTGAAGCTTATTCACTGACTGATCTGACTCACCTGGTCTGCCCTGATACTGGTTCTGCTGCTGAGGTCTGTACTGTGCCTGGTCCTGTCCTCCGCTGTTCAGCAGAGCCTCCGGTGGCCTGTCCGCAGTCCTCTGAGGAGTTTTACTGCGCGTCTGCATCTGGTGATTCCTGGGCGTGCTAGGCAGGGGTCCTCTGGGTGGAGGGGCAGCGGCAGGGACATCCAGATCCTCAATCCCATAAAGAGTGAAATCCCAGAGCTCAGGGTCATCTGCACAGCAAGACCAACTGGAAATGAGATGCAGGCCTCCTCATCACACAGTCCAAGTATGTGGAGCCCTTACAGCACCTGCTAAATACTCGTCTCTGCTGCTGGTAGACTTCCTGAGTTCAGCTTCAGCGCCTGCAAAGAAAGGAACCCCTTTATGAAAGAAAGAGGACAGCAAGACATGGTAAACTATTTTTGTGAGATTATTTTGACAACTTTTTCTTCCATCTCAGAGTAGAAATCCAACCCAACCCTCAGAGTTGCTGTATTACCTTTAATCTCTCCCCGCTAATAAAAACTGATTAGCACATTTTAACACAAGTTTGTAATCTCTCTAAACCAAGGTTATTGCAGTTAAATAACTACAACTAAAACTACAAACTATAACTTGGAAAACTAAAATTATAAAGGAAAAAAAACTTAATGTTTGGTTAAAATTTTATTACAATATGCCTGATGAGGCTTTGATAAACATATTTGTCGAGACTTTGGATCCCTATAAGGTGCTTTTTTATTTTTAAATTGTAATATTTACTGAAATCCTGTCTCTGACACATGCCCTCCGTACAATAATAATAACAACAACGTAATAAAAACTAAACTGATACAAGAAAATTTAAATCTTCTCTTCACCTTCACTAGATCCTTGTCCTATAATGACCTCTGCCTCCTCAGATTTGGCTCGGTCTTGCTTCTGCTGCAGCTTCTTGGCCTCCATCTCTCTCCTGAATTTCTGCTGAAGCTGCTGCTGTCGGAGTTTTCTCAGCTGTTTGGGGTCTCTGTGTGTTTCTGACCTGACAACACCATCCACAGAGACCACAGCAGAGCTTAGAAGAGGACAGGAATTAGGAGATTTCGAGAAGATGAGGAAAACCAGAGCAGAAACTTTTTTTTCCTACCTGGAGCTGTTGTTCTCACTCTTTATGTCAGGTGTGGGGTCGGCAGCATTGGGAGTGTGAACTTCTGAATGACTCTGGTTCTGGTCGATGACCCTGGGCTCGAGCGGGGTCCTGACGGGAGCCGGTACTGATATAAGACTCTCTTCTCGAAGCAGACTGCCAAACCTGGCCTTCTCCACTGATGGCTCACCCTCAGTACGCTTAGTCCGAGCTGGATCTAGAGGAGGTAGCGGCTTTGTGTAGAAGAGAATTGACAAAAATTAGCTTCCAAAAAACTGACTAGACTGAAAACTAAAAATTATAATTTAAATGTTGATCCTGACCTGCCTGGGGATCTTGTTAATAGCTAGGAGGTATTCTTTATCCAGGATGCAGTTACCAAGAGCATTACCAAAACATCTAAATGTAAGAAAAAGAAACATTTTAATGATTATGCTAAAATAAAATGCCCTGCATGTTTTTAAATATAAGTAAATTCAAATACTTCAGAGCTCTCTTCATGCCATCAGTGACCGCTTCCTTCCTTGCCTTTTCCAATGACAGAGCTTTCGACTTTAGTCCTTCGCTGACTCCGTAGCCAACATCCTCATGAAACGATCCGTCCTAGATGAAAAGCAGCTGCTACATGAACTCATATGGATGGAAGAAAGGGAGGCAGAAAAATAAAAGAGGCTCATTTAACCAACCTTGAGCTGCACTTTAACAAACGCGCTGACGCCAACGTAAAACTTCCCATTGATGAGGTCTACGAAATCTGCCAATAAAGACTTTCTTGTTAGTCTGAGCACGAGGAGGGAAACCTGGATCCTAAGCTGTGAAATGAGTCATACCAACATTCTGTTGGGAAATGGAGTGAGACCATCCATTGTATCCAAACATCTCATTGGCCAAACTGATGACACGGTGGCCTTCAATGTAGCATACCTGTTGAAATCAGAGTACCTATTTGAGGTTGAAAAATGAAATTATGACATGTAATGAAGAAACATGCACAGTCGAAGGTGCATGCAACTTTCCTAGCTGCAGAGAAAACAAAGACCTGCCTTATGTCCTCCTCCGGCCACTCTGGTGCTGATGTACTCTGGTCCCAGCTTCTGCCGCAGAGCATCTTGCACCGCCTTGTACTCCTCAGCTGTGTAGGTAAACTGTCAACACACCCCAGTATTAGCAAGGCACACAGCGGAAATACTATTAGCGATGAAAACAAGCTTGCATTGTTGTTACATTGGTATGATCTGAGTGAAAATGGCAGAAGTTATTATCCTCCGGAGGTGCAGGAAGCTAGATTTACTCTATTTACGCTTTATATTAAAATGCTGCCCTGTCTACAAGCTCTCTGCAGCATTTGGGCTTCCAGGAAGGTCAGCAAATCCCATTAAACTTAATATAAACGTGCAGGTTACAGGTGAAATCCAAGGTTATTAATATTAAATTAAAACTGAATTAAAGGTGGAAAGTAAAAAAAAAATTATAGTTACATGAAAGAAAATATAATAAAATAAAAAGACATGCCAACAAGATCAACAACCTAATCCATAAGACTGGATCAATCATTGCCCAGAATCTGGAGGGATGCGAGTCAGTGAGAGACCAGAGGTCTGAACAAACCTCTCCATCATCGGCAACCCATCGAACACGCTCCACTCCACTGCACTGACACAGAAGAGCTCCTCATCCCTCAAAGATTCCTCACACACTTCTGTATTATAGCTTCCTGCTCCTGTTTCCTTTGTTTTCCTCTTTATCATACTAATTTAACTCAAAACCCCCGTGTCCCCTTCAGAATAATTAGCTTTTTTCCACAGTAAACCGTTAAGAAGTCTCATGCAGCCCACATACCTGTCCAAAGCACTTGGACGCAGAACTGCTCGTCTCCTCACTGCACATGACTGCTGAGATGGTCCTCGGTCACTGAAAAACGGACTAAGCTGGCCTTACTTATCGGTAAAACTACACGAGACGAGCCCGACAAACTAGCCGTTTACAGTTTCTCTAAAGGTCCTTTTGTGTTGAATCAGCTGCAGAAAATACGAATATTATTTCAAATAGGGAGCCATCTTTCTGAACTTCCCGCTCGGACTACCGGAGGAGGAGCTTATGGTGCCTTCACGCCTATTGGAAAACAAACTACTAACTGAAATCTAGGGGTTACTGGGTTTACACGCACAATTTCATTATTAACGAATATATATTTAAAGGCAAAATAAACTATTTAATTTCTATTTTATTTATGATAGCTCAAAAAATATACATCCAGCTGAAACATAAACGATTCGCTATGAAAATTTTATTTGCTTTCAGAGGGCCCGAAATCGAAAATACCGAGGTGGGCTTAAATGCATTGTATTGTATTGTGCCTATAAGTGTCTACATTATTTTGTTGTGTGGTGTGCAGAGGAGACAAAGGCAGGCGATGTTACCTGTAGGATCTGACTAGAGGCACATTCTTTGACTTTACAAACACTGCCATTGTGTTCCTTAATTAATCTTTTGAATCCTTATATTCCTTATTCCATAATAAACCAGTGTTTAATTTTGAAAAATAAATAGTTTGCTCAGCCACAACGCGTGGTTATTAGAGGGGAGACTTTTCACTGCGTTTGATATTATCTTTTACACTGGCCCTGTTCTGGTTTGTGTGCCTTGTGTACTATTTATCTATATATGATCCCAAGCTTTAAAAAATAATCAAATGGCTACAATAGCATTTTAGGCAAAACAGCTTAATGATAACAATAAAAAACAGACCCCAGAACTCAATCGGCTATCGCGCACACAGAAAACTTGCGTTAAACAACATGCAAACCAGTTACTCTTTATGAGAAACAAAGCGGTTAAACAGGTTTGGATTCTGCACAGGGAACATTTTCCGTTCGCCAGACTTCTACTTAAACAAACTCTGATCCACTGACCTCAGAGGAGATCTGCAAAAGAATGTACGCAGCTAAGTGAGATTTGATTAATGTAATTAAATGTTTAACGGGAGCTAAAGATTTTGCATTTGTTGCTTCCTGCTTTGTTCCTTGTGCAGTTAATTAAATATCTGCATGATTAAAATTTGCATACAAAAAGAATAGCTGGAAAAGCAGGCTGATCAGGCTGGTCTGTGTTTGCACTAAATTTCGTGGGACTGTATGGGAGCATACAATCTCCCTCTTATTAACAATCTGTTTTAAATGCCGTGTTATAACGCACCTCTTTGATACAAAAGAGCCTTTTTTTCTGTCACACGTGTAGGAGTGCCAGGATTTTTGCACAGCAGACAGAAAGCAAAATGTATCCCTTACAGTTTCTCACGAGACTCTCATCCCCCACCCCCTTTTTAACATCTCGTCCACGGAGAAAGGGGATTATCCGGAGAACACACGCATTTGCACTCACAGATGGTAAGACTCCCCCTGCGTGAAACTGCGTGGATTTGGGTCAGAGCTGGAAACTGTGTGTTTACTATCTTCTGTTTATGGCCATATTGCAAAGCAAGGCCTTTCTCACCACTGACTGCACACCTGTGTACTGCAGTATTAACACACTGTTTGCGTGTTACTGTGTGTGTGTTAATCCTTACAGTCTGCTTAATAACAAAATCAGCCCTCCGATGTTAAGCTCTGTTATTATTCTTGTTTCCCATTGTAGTTATCCCCTCTCACTTGCATACAGCTATAACCACCGACGCGCGTCCACGTGCTGCTCGTGGCCGCGTCCACGCGTCCAGGTTTCGCGTTTGCATCTCGTCAAAACAAAGCGGGGGCGAGCCGGAGCGAGAAAGCGGCAGTACTTGCTTCTGGCTTCTTGCTGAATGAGTCCCCGCAGGTCGGACCTTTCCACCGCCCGCCCGCACCCCGATCCCCGTGAGGGTGCGCAGACCGGCGGGTAACAGAACAGGAGGCAGCCGCTGATGAACCCGGACAGTAAACACTTCCCCTCACACTACATGACCGTTTTATCCCAGCAGGAGCTACACGACAGGATCAGGAACGGTGAGTGCGGGTTACGGTGGGCGGGCAGAGGCGCATGACATACGGCAACTTTGTGGCCATTATGATACAGTTTAAATCCAAAGGTGGACCAAACGCAGCGTCTGCATGTGCTCGTTACACAGTGGCTTTGTTTACCGGGGCACTTTGCTTTATTGCGTTCTGCGCACGGGTTTTTAAAAACATAAAACATCCACGTACGCACGACTGTCGGTGCATTCCTCCCAGTAGGATAAACGTGGACTGTTGATTGCGTGTCTGGCCGATTGAATGGCCTTATGATGTCGAATGGCACAGCTTAGAAGCACAGGGGGAAATTTTACAGAGAAGAAAATAATTTTATGTTGATACGATTTTTTTTTAAATAAAGAGGCATCGATCTGTTTGTAATCGCCCCTAAAATACAAGCCAAAGAGGAGGAGGGGTGAACAAAAGCAGAAATGCCCAGACTGGCGTGGCATGGCATTCCGGGTAGACAGTGAGCAGCCATCGCTGCTGACTCAGATGTGATCTTACTCTAATTAAACTGCAGGGCCGGTTCTTCTGAAAACACACGAGGCACCCCCCTCCTTGTGCTTTACATGTTGAGGCTAGTGTTGGCTCTTTTGTCTGTAGAGTGACAACCCAGACTGCTGTTCTCCCCTCTGACCAGGGGATGGTGCTTTACTTTGTACGGTGCGTTTCTATGGGGAGACACCCAAACTGAGAGCAACTGTAACGCTTTTACAGGAATAACTGGCGCAGACTGATGCGTGTACACACATGCACTTCTCTTTTCTCTTTCCTCTGATGTAATGCGTGTGTAAACCCTGGAGGTCAGCTCAGCTTAGATTGCAAAACACTCCTCCGTGGTTTTTATCTGACAGTCAGTTGGAGAATAAAGAAAGAGAAAGCGTTCATTGTGAGGAAGTCTCAGATGTGGGGTTTGATTGTTATCCTGTGCCCCTTTGACCGTGAGTTTCGCTTTACTGTGTTGTGTCTCTTGTAACTCTTTAATGTTCCCTACTTGATTCGCTCTCTCAAAGTAAAGGGCGGAGGAGGCTCATGACTGCACTTGAGACATTTTTCATCAATGCCTCACACAGCTCCTTGATCCAATTTCAATCCCTCCTGCTAGCTTTTGTTGACATTTCCACTTTTACGCAAACTTCAGATGCTTGATGGACTGCGGCGGAGGCACGCCTCTCGGCCCTCCCCTCGACCCCTGTCGCTCAACTTCAGCACCTTCTCGCCCCCTCCTCCGAGCCCGGATTTGGACAGCAGCAATGAGCATCCAATCAGGAGGTGAGTCTCAGTTCCTTTTTGCATTTTGCATTTCACAGCGTGCTGCCTCCTGGAAAATGCATGAAATATTTATAAGCATTTACAAAAAGAAAAAAATAAATCACACCACGTCTGTCCCAGAAGATTTCATTAACCAGCTGAAACACATGCTGGTCTAATGGTAATGATGTCCTGGTGGGATGTTTGATTGACTCATTTCCTCATGTATGGACACCTCATTTGTTTGTGCACTCTGCTTTCCATGTTTTCTGTGTTCATGTGTGTGGGTGTGAAAGGGTGT
>VUQR01035779.1:114145-137267 GCA_015108515.1 Hemichromis elongatus
AGGTCCTAAAAATATGTAAACAGTGTTTTCTGTCTCTGTTTTTTTTTTGTACTGTGGGGATGTTTTAGTTTAATACATGCTCTAACACATGCCTTTAAGGTACTGGAATGACTTAAGGATTTTTGGGAATTGTGCCTCTTAAAGGGTCAGTTCACACAGAGCTGGTGACAGCATGACAAGATGGAAACATCAGCGTTTCCTTTCACTGAGCTGTATTCTTAATGTGCAGCACACACACTTCCTTTGTTGGCAGGTGTAGTTCCTACATGAAACTGATCTCACTGAGGTTTGAGGATTTTTTGTATTGGGGCGGGGTTAAAAGAAGATTTCTATATTAGAAATGTTAAAACCTGCAGTTCTGGTGAGATGTTTAAAAACACTCATCATGGACATGAATGTCACATTAATTTTACAACTTTAATTCCTTTGATTTTTTTTCCAGGCTGGAATGATTGTACAGCATACATCTTTAAGGATTTTCTTTAATCTGCACAAGACCAAAAGTATAAATACACACTCAAATACACACACTACTATTTGATTAAATTTCTCTTGACAAATTGCACCTTGACCAGATGCTTTTGGTAGCTCTTAACAAGCTTCTGACATAACAATGGCAGGATGTTAACTCACAGTTTATTTTAATTGGTTGGTTTCCTGGCACAAGTACCACTACCACTGCCAGTATCACTGGCAGCAGACCAACCCCAGAGCATGATGCTACCACTACCATGCTTTAAAGCTATTTCTGTGTTCTTAGGTTTATAAACTACAGCTTTTCTTACTCCTCAACCTAATCATGATCAGATCACTAACAAGAATTTAACTGGCCTTTTTTAAGTTAAAAAGACACTGTAAAATCTTTATAACCACCTATTAAAAATTAAGGGAATATATGTAGATGTTTGATCCTAATTAGAAAAAATCCAAAACAAATTTAAACTTTAATTAAAGACGTATGCGGTACAATCAGCCCCCCCACCCCATACCTTCATATCTTTATATCTCTGCAATAAGCTAATCAACTCCTGGCTGTAGCTGTATATTTAGCTTCAGTGGTTAAAAGTATGATATCAATCTTCTCATCTGACCCCACAGCAAAAAAAAAGATAAGAAATCCAACAGTGGTCAAGTTTCTGTCCCACATATTGTGCTACATTTCACTCTTTTTTATCCTGCAGTACTCGCCACCAGCTGTGGGAGAGCAGGAAAAGCCTCTTTATTGTTTTGTATTGTGTCCGTACTTCCTATCGTTGTTTCTGCTGTCGTTAAAAAGCCGGACGACTTCCTCCTTCCACCTCATCTGCGTACAGTAACATGCACAAAGCCCCGGCTGCTTACCATGCAGTTCCTTCTGGTATCTGTGCTCTGCATAAATATTTGTTTGCATCAATAGCTGTATTGTACTGACAGAGAGCCAGGGAGGGAGGAAGAGTTTGCACCCCCCTTCTATCCGTGCGTGCTATTGTTTTTTGCTGTTCTGAGATGGGCAGTGCAGCGACACTGTGGCCCACCTCTCGGCTGGGCTCCACCCATCCTGCTCTTAATGTGCTGCTTCCATCTCACCATGCATCATTCTGTCCTTTATCTCTCCTCCTCTATCACTGGTTGCTCTTTGTATTGTCATTGTGCTTGTTTTTTTTTTCCCTGTGCATACTCTCTTCTTTTATGTTCTTCTCCCTTCCTCCTACAGCTGCCTCCTCGTGTTTCCTCACTGTGTGTCTCTGTATGTGTCGGCTCATCGGCTGACCTTCTTTCTCTCCCGTCCTGTACTTAGTATATTCAGCCTCTCTCCCTTTACATTTGCCTCATGAGGACTCTGCACCGGCTGAAGTTGATGAGCTCTCCTAGCCTCAGCGAGCTGGGGAAGAGTGAGAAAAGTTCGCCGGAGGATCGAGGGGAGAAGCAGAAGAGAGCAGGCGCCAATGCCACCTGGAACAGGTACACCAGATACGACGAAGGTAGTGTTTTAATTAGGTGGAGATTCTTAATTTACACCAACTCGTCTGTGTTTTATGTCGCAGCATCCATAATGCTGTGATAGCAGTCTTCCAAAAGAAGGGCTTGGCGGATAATGAACTATATGTCCTTAATGAGGGTGTCCGGTGAGTGTAAACAGCCACACTCACCCACTCACTGACTCACTCACTCACTCACACACAAACACTGCGCTGAGAAAACTTCCTTATTTTAGACCATTGATGTCATTTTGTGCTATAATCAGTGTAATTACCGTGTGTGCTGTACGTGTTGACTGAATGTTTTCTGGTGATCGGGTTTGTTTGTGTGTGTGTAGTGTACAGCATGTAGGCTTGAAGAGTCATGTGGTCACGCCAGATATCTCATTATCTTTCTGAACCAGACCCATCACTTGTTTCCGCTTCCATTATAGCTGGGTAAACATATTTCTTGAAAAGTCACAAGGAGGTTGACACATTTTTCTATAACTACACAGACGGATTTGAGAATAACATGGCTGCCAAGCACTGTTTTCACATAGTTATAAACACATAATTAGCCCAGCATTACTTATCATCTTTCTAACTCTATTTATTCATTTGTCCCTTTTCCTCAGACATCTGTTAAAGACTGAGCTGGGGTCCTTCTTCACAGAATACCTTCAGGTAACGCACCTTAAATAAAACAGGACAATTATTTCAGATGAATTAAATTTAGAGCTCTTTGAGTCAGAAATATTTATTGGAGAACAGTTCTACAGTGATTCATAATTATTGGCTTCTTTTCACAGAATCAGCTGCTAACAAAAGGCATGGTCATCCTGCGGGACAAAATAAGATTCTATGAAGGTATGCAGTCTTGAAATGAATAAGTAAATATAAAGTAGCGTATCTCACTGGACATCAGTTTAATTCAGCTTTGAGCATGTTTCTCTGCAGGTCAGAAGTTACTTGACTCTCTGGCAGAGACCTGGGACTTCTTCTTCTGTGATGTTCTCTCAATGCTGCAGGCCATCTTCCACCCGGTTCAGGTAGGGAGCATCTCAAGAGTCTGATCCCCATCCTAACCCTTCATTGCATTGATGCTCAATTTGTCTGCTGTTTTCTGCGTGCAGGGTAAGGAGCCTTCTGTCCGACAGCTCGCTCTGCTGCACTTCAGGAACACCATAGTGCTCAGTGTAAAGTTAGAGGACGCCCTGTCTCGCCCGCGGGCCCGTGTGCCTCCTTCTGTTACACAAATGCTGCTCATCCTACAGGTAGGCCTGCAGGCATCAAGCCAAGCTCATGGCTTCCTCATGTGCTGCTCAGCACTGAGTCTGAGTTTGTTTCCAAACACCTGCTGTTGTGCCCTTTTGGCCCAACTTGTTTCTATGGTCAAACATGCTAAAAACATTAGCAGTTAATAATAAGGTTTAATTGTTCTGCGTTATTCTGAAGGTGTTAATGAAGATAAAAAAAAGTACTACAGTGCTGTTGTAATTTAATTAAATTACTTTTAGTTTAACGTATCTTCATCAAATTTACTGATTATTAGTTGAAATTATGTGGTATTGTGCATATTTTTAGTGACAAACAGTTTTTTTCATCTTCTAACCTTAAGCACCAACAGCCCACAGGGACCATCTTTGAGTATGATGGTGCTAAATATAAAATTTAATGCCTGTGTTTAGGGGGTCCATGAGCCACGAGGTGTGACTGAGGAATACCTGAGGTTGGAGTCACTGATTCAAAAGGTGGTCTCGCCCTACTTGGGCACCCATGGGCTTTTCTCTGTAGATGATGCTGAAGCTCACTGCAGTGTTCTGGGTGAGGCAGAAGTGGGATAAAAATAACAGTTTTCCGGGTTGAAGACTTGGTGAAGCTTAATAACGTCTTCCAATCTTTCCCTCTTGTGTTTCAGAGAAGCCTTGGGGCTGGTCCAAGTCAGCGGATCAACCATCTAAAAACCCCGTGGTACGATCAAAGAGCTACAATGTTCCTTTGCTGCTGACCCCAGTGGCTGAGTATGACCCAGATGCCAACTCGGTTGGCAGTGGAGGAATTCGGCGTCACTCGGCCTGCGAGATTATATCGTGCCTGGAGGAGCAAGGACTGGCCTATGTTGACCTGGCCCCAGGATCAGAACTGTCTGGCTCCTCCTCCAACATGCTGTGTGTGGGCTCTCAGTTCAACGGTACGACTCTAGTCCTCAATATGTTGATTAAATGACGCGTCATTATATGCTAAACCTTAATAATCCAGTACTATCTCCTTTATAGGTATAGTACAAACGGGAGCCAGTGCCATGGATTTGCCTCTGCTGTCTCCCTCCATCCTCCCGCTTCATTCCTCAGGAGCTCTCCATGGCACCGAGGCCACAACAACAATGACTGATCTCAGTAAGGGAGCATCCTCTACGCCGCCCAGTGAATCATCCAGCCCTGAAACCATAATTGGACAAGTGCTAGAGTCTGCAGACTCAGGCCCAGACGGGATATTTATTGATTTCCCATCTCACTCCTCAGAGGCGATGGGGCTCAGCCTCAGCCACGAGAGCAGGCAGAGCACTGTGTAACTATGCTTGCCTTTAGGGATGCAGCGCCCCATCACCCCCCATTCTGGAGGCCAGAAATCTTACGTTTTGAATGGGAACCATCTTACTGTTTAGTTTTTGTTTTTTGTTTTTTTTGCTGAAGTACGATAAGTTTCCCTGACTAGTTCCTTCCAAGTGCTTTCACTGATGAATGAAATTTTCATTCTTGAAAACAAGAAAAACACGATTGTTCAATAAGTGGTACTGTTATTAAAGGACTCGAGGATGCATCTGATGGTACTTCACATTTTCACTGTTGTCAACTAAAAATCCCTGAAAAAGATTATAATGAGCAATGAATTTATGATCATTAACAAGTGCTCCATTGTTTGTTGAACATATCAGTAACTTACACACTTGGACTGTAACATTCCACATTTCTTTTGTTTGCATTTCTACTTTTATGCACTACACAAGTGTTGGTTTATATTATATGTAAAGTGAATGTTGAGCAGTCTTAACATTTCATAGCCACACTGACTCACATCTTTTAGACTGTTATTTTGAAATATTACCTTAAAAAACTGCATAAAGAGTTTAGTTAAATAATAAATTAAGGTTTTAAGAAGTTTTTTTCCCCTGACGTTTTACATGTACCACCATGGTTGCTTTTGCAGAAAAGTGTTGCTTCTATAACGTCTGTAACTCAGTTCCAAAGACTTGGGTCTATGAATAAATGAGCTTAGGTGAGAGTCACACCCAGAATGATGTACTATTTTTTTCTCTATGGGATTTTTTTAACAATAAGAAAAAATGAAATGAAATGATAAGAATTTTCTTACCTCTGCAGAGGAGAAAGCTGCCACGGTCGCAATTTATGTAGAGAAACCTTCCATACACACCATTTCGTGGATTTGCTTTGTAAATGTGTAATCTCGAACAGTTTTATATTTTCTGACGGGTAGTAATGAGCTCCTCTGCTCTCATGTGTCAGCGGTGTTCGTAGAGTCTTTTCAGCGCAAACATCAGTGTGATGGCATTTTGGCGAACAGGACAATGTTTATTGTTTACATTTGACAAAGATATGAAGATTTTGACTGAATGTTGTCTCACACACTGTATTTTGCACCACCACTACCTTGTAAATAAAACTGCATTGTTTTTATTTTTATTTTTTTTCAGGAGTTGTAAAGTGAGCATTTACCTTGAAAAGAACTTAAATTTTAATAAGGGCTTTTTAACTGAATCTTTTTCAATGATGTTTTACCTCAAGCGTTTTGTACTTTACTTTTTTTGACAATCTATGATGTCTATGGAGTTGTACTTTGTATTAATTTGTAATACTAGCCCAGTAAAAGAGAAATAAATGCATTTGAGGAATATTAAAAAAAAAAAAAAAACATGGCACACCTTCTTCTGTTTTAAAAAAGCACTTTATTAGAAATAAATGTCTGCCCTGCCTTTATACAGCACAAATGTTGGTTTTTATGAGGGGGAATGGGGGGGGATCTGCAGCTGAAGCTGGATTAGTATTTATTTATTTACTTTTGTTTAGCCAAGTTCTATTATCTCACTTGCAATCTAGGTTATAACCAAGATTGTAGAAACCTCCCTCCCTAGTTTAAACTCATGCCACTTCAATAAAAACAAACTAACAAACAAAGGCCAGGAAGAACACATTATTTATATTTTATATTTATAAGTATTAAATGATGAAGTCAGTCAGCTTTCGTTTTATTGTTACTTCCCCTCGGGTTAATCTTGGTACTATTAAATCCTTTCAGCCACATCATGTGATCTTTATCAGCACAGCAGATGGTGTTTGCTGAGTTACTAGAGGGAAGAAAACAAGTAAGTGGACCTTTTTTTTTTTTTTTAAATCAAGGATTTGTTTGGTTAGATCCCCACTAGGGGATCTTGCTATGAGTGGGTGAACGCCTGACCAAAAACACAGATTGACAAAATCAGGCTTTTGTTTTGAAAAGGATAAACGTCAGTTTATTGATGACGTGCCCTTGTTTTGAAAGGACTCGCCGGAAATGCAGAGTAACTATCGCTTTATGTAGCTGGAAGCTAACGTTTTGTCGCATTTCTTCGCCGCTGTTTTCACTCTGTCTCATATTTGGGTATTTGTCTTCGTTTGAAGATTTTGTCGTTGAGACCCCGGGTTAAAGACATCGAACTGACTCTGTTGTTAAACTCGGTAACACTGCGAACAGTGTGGTGAGTTTTACAAGTTAGCTACAGCTTGCTAACATACATTAGCTTTATGTTTGCTCTAATACTGAGTGGAAGTAACAGGACATAGATTCCTCTACAAGACTTGTGATGGTCTGCGTCCTAATGGGGGAGGTCTAGTTTTCAGTCATGTGTTTATAATTAAGGAGAAACGGGGCTGTGCTGTCTTTTGTTTTGTTTTCAGATCACCTTGACTGTGCTTCTCCTCCTCCTCCTCCTCCTCTTCAGTCTCTTTGGGTGTGGGTGACACTGGCTCTCTGCCAGTCCTCCACAGATGAAGATGTCCCTGGCCCAGCGAGTGCTCCTCTCATGGATATTTGCCCTGATCTTCTTGATCCTGCTGGTCCTCAAGCTGGACTCCAGAATCCACTGGAACTGGTTCCTCATCTTCCTCCCCGTTTGGACCTTTGACAGCATCCTCATCCTCATGCTGATAGTGAAGATGGCAGGCCGCTGCAAGCCGGACTTTGACCCCAGGGAGGGTGAACAAAGCTTGAAGAGGAGGATGTGGTACCTAACAGCCCTGCTGCTAAAGCTGGCCTTCTGCCTGACTCTGTGCTCCCGCCTGGAGGGTCACACAAAAGTGTGGATCAGTGTGGTCTGCATCCCTCTGTGGGTGCTGCTGGGTGGAGCACTGATAGAGTTGGGCTACAGCGTTTTCCACTATAGGAGGGACTGAAATTGCCAGAATGTGAGCTTTTTTTTTTTTTTTAAATACTCAGGCATCTGTGACGAAGAGTACATCACTGAAGGAAGATGCCGACCTTTATTTAAAGCACTTTTCCTCTGCTGTAAGTGCAGACTCACTGGGTTAGTGACATCTACACACTGGGGCATGCAGGCTCCGCTTCACCTGCTTCAGGCAGCATCGGTGTGTCATTTTGTGACATGTTTTTGGACACGTGTTGCTGCCTTTTAGCTCATTTTTAGTCATTAATAAGAAATGGATTAAGCTTAAGAGCCAGGTAAAAGTCTGGCTGATCAAACATGTGCTACACAAAACATTGATCTTAACTTTTCTACATTAGCTGCACTGTCATCAACAGTTTGAATGTAGAGAACTTGCCCCATCTGTTAATATTAAATGTCATTTGCACTGTAAAAACTGCTGTAGATATCTTTTTGAAAGCCAGGAAAAAATGTCACTGTTCACCCTTTTGTCAGCTGTTTTACATCATGTTTGCAAACAAATGTATTCAGGGAGATTAATGAGTAAGTGCAACCTTTGCTGCAGGTCAGTATTTAAAAGTCTTTTGAGCCTTCATAGCAGGAAAAGGCTGAATTTCAGGAAGCAGTGTGTTTGTGGTGTCTCTGGATGAAATATTCATGATAGAATTTCATCATTTTGTAAATCGGGTCATCTCAGAGTGATTGAGATATCTACAGCTGATAACTGAAGCCAATGTGGAAGTGCGTTCAACCTGCATTCTTTTTAATGACACCAGAGGGGGATATCTGTGGTTGCAAGAGCACTTCCAGTGCTATACAAGACTGTGGGAAAATGATCCTTAGACATAAGGATCCCTCTGTTTGAGGTTATATTGAATAAAAATGTAAAAATTTTTGACTATGTGACAGATGTGGACACACTCATTGGCTAACAACTTGTGATTGTGTGCAAGTTCTCCTCTTACTCCAGCAAAGCTATGCTCCAGATGCATTTTAGAAACCTAGAGATCCTGCAACATGATGTACTGATTTCCAGGTCAGGAGGGTGTATTAAATGAGAAGAGACAAATTAAAGTTAAGAAAGGTGCTGTTACCTTAACTACTTGTTTTTATGTAGCAAAACCATCTCCAAACCATGCATTATGGCAGATCTAATTACTATCTTAATATCCCTTTGCTCCACCCCTGCTTCCCCACCCTTCTTCACCTGCCTTGTGCGCAGAGTGCTGCTTTGCATGCTTGACCCAGCGGCCAGTAAGACAAATGACAGGGACCTTATTAATACAAAACAAGACTTTTAACGTTGACCAAGTCAACATTTTGAACCATTTATTGAGAGGTTCTGGTCAGAGTATAAATCACACTACCAATTCTTAGGAAATAAAATGTATTTACAACAGAATCTTCACATACATCGGTTTCAAATAAAAACAGACAGTAAATGATATAAATAAGTTCTATGGAAAATAAAACCTGTCTTACAAAAAATATATGCAATTTCTGTATACATTTTCTCACATTGGTGCTAATAACATCTATACTGTACAGTTTTGGTACATACAGTATCATTTACAGCCCTGTGTGAGTCCAACAGTCCAGTCTGAAAACAACGTCTTGCTATGATATGGAGTGTTAAAAATAACAAACCCCACATCAGCACGAGCAACGATAAACGGATGATTTGAGAGAGATCCTAGGAGCTCCTTGATGTCTCAAACATTGAACAAAAGGTTGTTCTTACAGCAGGGGCGTACGGATGGTTGTTTTCAGACTGGCTAGACCAGTACCTAAAATAGGTGCTTTAAGAGCGAAGCTAAGTAGTGCACAGGCACTGACACACGGGGTCACATAACATTTTTTATAAAGCCTACGTACATCTGCTAACAAACGTGAAGTGAGCTACTTAGCTTACATTCTTAGACCTTGGTAAAATACCTGCAGAGCACACCCTCGTTTCACTGCGTCACAGGAGGTCTGGCAGTGTCAAAGAAGCTTTCGCTCACTTTTGTGGTATCTGAAGTAAGGATGCACTCTGAAATATTTTACCAAAGCCTTGGAGCGAGTTGTACAGTAAAAAAAAAAAAGGAAAAGAAAAACAGACTATACTAGACATTCATATTAAGAAGTCTTTCTGTGTTTGTGGGGTGTGTGTTTTCAGGGGCTGTTTTAATAAGTGCTGCTGTGGCGCAGTGTCCTGTAGCGCTGACCCGGGCTTGCCCTGCACAGAGTCCTTTATTTTTGGTCCTTTACAAGGCGCAACCGTCCGACTGTCAGATGCAGGCTTAGACGAGGACCCTCGAGAGTCACTGTGATGGTGGCTCTTGGGTCTACTGTCCGTGAACGAAAGAGCCAAAGTTTGATGGGCCTCCATGGGTTTAAAAAGGTCAAAGGTAACGAGCGTCCGTGGTTGTTTGTGTTCTGGTTGGGCAGGACCAGAAGCTGGTTTCTTCTTCTCCTCTTTGCTACTGACATCTTTGTCCTTCTTTACTTCTTTCTTAACCTGAACATTTGGAGGTTTGTGTGTTTTCCCGTCTTCTCTCCCCGGTTTTCCCAGCGCGCTGGTGTCTTTGCCTTCCCTGTGGCTGCTCCTCTCCTTCTTCCCATGGGAAGACTTGTGTTTATGCGTGCAGGAGTCTCGAGCCTCCTCTCTGTCTGACCGTGGATGAGCCGCAGCCAGCGTGCCTCCCCGGTCCTTATCGTGTTCCTTCTCTCTCTTGACGTGAGGTTGCGTTTTTGAGTCCCACTCCTTGGCCCATTTCTCGTCTCTCTGAGCTGACAGGTTAGTTGGGGCAGTTTTCCCGCCCTCTCTCGTCCGTTCCTCTTCCTCTTTTTTCTTCATCTGCGGCAGTGTCTGTGTCGTCATGCAACCCTCTCTTCCTCCCTCGGTCTTAACTTTCTCCTGCTCTCTCACCCGGTCCTTCTCTCGCTCTCTGTCTTTCCCCCTGTCTTTTTTATCCTTTTCCTTCTCTTTACCCCTGTCTTTTTCCTTCCTCTCTTTCACCCTCTCCTTTTCATCCTTCTCTCTTCTGCTTTTATCCTTCTCCTTTTTGATTTGCGGTGCATTATAAGTGCTCAGTATACTCTCTTTACTTTTCTCTTTCAGGCCCTGTCCTGATGTTTTGTACTGCCTCTCTTCTTCCACATCACTTTCCTTCCTAATCTGCTGTGATGGCTTTGAAGGGGCACTATCCGCTCTGTTGCCCTCCTTTTGGTCCATCTGCAGTGTCTGACAGGTGTCTACAACTCCGCCTTCCTCTTTTACATCTTCCTCAGCTTGAGGTTCCATTAGTGTGGGAGTGAGTGCAGATTCATCTCTTTCCTTCTTGACTAAAGGTAGTGACGGTGCCGCTGAAAACTCCTTCACGTCAGCTCTGTTCTCTTGCTCTTCCTCGTTGAAAATCTGTGTCAGAGTGTCTGAGGGTGGCCCCTCCCATTTCCCCGTGTTCTCCTCATCCTCCAGCTTCGTCACTGCCTTTACAGCAAGGTCACACTCAGTCGCTTCTACCTCCTCCTCTTCTTTAATATGACATGTTACTTCTCTTGGTGAACACCTCTCCTCTTCCTTCACCTCCTCCTCGTCCTCCTCTTCATGTTGGTGATACTGTTTGAGTCGGATATGCCAGGCCAGACTGCAAACAGCAGACACCGTCTTGAACTGGTGGACAACTCCTCTGGGGATGAAGTAGATGTCATTGTGGTAGAGTTGGATACGGGCGTATCGGATCCCCTCCCTCCTGAGCTGGTTCAGCTTGGCATCATCGATCCACTGCACGCACTGTGGAGGGAAGAACAGGAGCACACGACATTCAACAACCCCTCAGAGAGAGTGAAAACATGCCTGCGCTGATGATAGATCTGTGTTTTCTTACACTTAAAGCATCATTAAGTTTTTTAGAAAAAACACAACAACAGTTTTTAATGCTGTCATAACAAATATGTTGGAATACATTTTCTTTCAACACATCCAGGGGGAAAAGCATGATTAGAAACACGCTCTTCAATTTTCACTTACAAATGAAGTGTTATCGTTTTAAATATGGTCTCATCAACCAGAGTGCGCAAATATATTCACCAACAGTTCTGCTGGTGTGTACAGGGGGTGACGTGAGTTAGTCCCACCTCACACATCTCATTTTCAGGAACTGGAATTTTGGAAAAGCTTGTTATCTAAGAATGAAACAAAGTCCTTGATTTGTTTTGCTGTTAATTTGGTCATCTGAAGAAATTCATGAGAGCTTCACGATGAACAAACGGGTGGAAATAACTTGCTATTAATTTAAAGAAGAGCAACAAGAATGGTCGTAAACCCCCCTCTTTTCATCTTCCCACTGCCTGAGCCGGCACGTCATATGCAGAAGACCACAGCCAGTGTGGAGGAAAATATTAGACTCCACAATGTGCAACTGAAGGCTCTAACACCAACAAAATACCTGCCGGCAGTTAAACATTTAAGATTCACAATGCCAGAGCTAAGTGTAGCACCCTGTGAGTGTTAGTTTTCTGTTAATTTCGGTTAATTTTTAGCTTTAGAGTGACACTCGTGGGCATAGTGAGTGTCTTAGCAGCAGTATCCACTTTAGTTGCCTGCACACATGTTTTTTTAAGTTTAGCAGCTCATAAAAACCTAGTTTTAGGTTCTAGAATTTTGACTAATGCATCCCATCTGATAGAAAGCTTTTTGTCTGACTGCTGTTCAGTGCAGAACAGGTAGTGCACTTTATATTTATCAGACCTTTTAAACTACTGCTGCTGATTTTATGAGCTATACTATGTGCTGAAAGATGTGGGCTTGATACCTGTAAATATAGGCAACCTGTTAATTATTATCTTTTATCGTTTTAAAATGTACATTTGCACACTTTCTAAAGAAGGCGTGACCTGAGAGACAAAAAAAAATAATTTATATCTGGCATGTACTCCTAGACGCTGTTAAAAACGCCGGCTCACCTGAGAGAGAGGGGGTTCGTGGAGATCCAGCTGCAGCCTCATAACCACATCTGGAAAATCGCCTGCATGGAAACACACAACATCTTTGGTGATCCGCGCAGGAGTGTCGCTGCTGTAAAGAGAACACACAACATTTGCTGATCAGAGTTAGATCAGAAAGAACAAGACGGAAAAGCTATTCTAGACATATTATTATATGATATTGTGATATTTGGAGTTAACAGCACATTAATAATAAGCTGACCTTGACTGTAAATGTCAGTATTTTACATTGGCTGTCTTGGCTGCTGCCGTTTTACCTTCCCAAAATTTGTAACCATCACTGTGATAAGCTTAAAAAGATGTCACTTTGAACTCACTCCTCTCCACAGCGTACAGCCTTCAGCACACCGACAGCTGCAGTAGTTTGCCTCTCAAAGCCCTGACCGATGTGGTCAGCGTGAGCTCTCGTCCGGTCCTCAAAAAGCATCTCTCTGGGCTCACTGGTTCTAGGAAGGTACTGCAGGTTCTTTATCTCATTAGTCGACCTGAAATACATTTATTTACAAGAGTCACAACAAATTCGAGATGTGCATGTACCTCTAAAAAGATAAATGCAGCTGCTTTAAAGACAGGGTGAACACACCTTTTCCTTTTGAAAGGCGATTTTGGCATGTCTGCCATAGGTATCATCTGTTCTCCAGGTCTGACCCACATGATGGGGCCGTCGTCACTCTCTGTGGGGCTTTGCAGCCGCAGACTGGAGAAAGTTCCCCAGGGCAGAGTCCGCTGCACAAACACAGGTCGAGAAACGTCGGGTTACATAACACCTCACAGCACTTCACAGGCAGAAGTTAAACAGATGTTGACACGCCACTGACTCCAGCGGTGTGCACAAATACAGATGCAAGCACACAAACCTCCAGGAAAGGAGACTTCTCTAACATGCTGATGAACTCGGGAAAGTAGTCTCCAACCTCTTCATCCACAGCGCCGACCAGACTGACCTGCCGCATTGCCCCAGCTCGGTACGTTCCCTTGGAATATGTCCGCTTCACCTGCAGGAGGCATAGCAGAGGACACAGATTAGACCTAGCAGGTAATAATGAATCTAAACGTTAACCTGATATGCTGTTTTACTGCCGCACGACATGCTTTTAACACATTATATACACCTTTTCTAGGCGTGTTCATCTAGTAGCGGAGGCTAGCACAGTCTATGCATTCGTAACATAAATGGAGGAACCCTTTCACTTCACCTGCCCTTAATATAGCCATCATTAGGAGGACAATCAGTCTAACAAAGACTTAAGAATCTAACACAAAGAAGAATGCATGGGAGAGACATGACGACATACAGCACTTCATAAAGCTTTATCATTTGACACACGGCTGTTTGTTTCCTTCTTGCATCGTAATGTACCCGCGAGTACTTCTAATTTTAACCCAACTAATCCTTAAGGGTTTGTAGTGATACGATTTTAATGATAACACATTGCATTAACAAAAGATCCAACTGGATTCATCATGGTGGAAATTTTATAGAAAAAGATTTGTTTATTTAGTAAACATATGTCAGAATGTGTCAACAGACAATAAACAGATGATGTTTATGTGATAAATACATTACACAGAAATAGTACAGATAATCTCCCAAAAACCTTTCACACAACGAGTTTAGGTTTTGCCCTTTAAGATAACCAAACAGCGATAACGCTAATTTTCTATTGTAAGGGGCTTTTTTTTTTTTAACCAAAATGTAATTTGTTCTGTTTGAACAAAGTTTTCTGTATTTGATGCTGTCCTTTGTTGGTGGATTTATTTTATATATATTTTATTTATTTTTCTGCTGTATTTCATTAATATTGATAACTTCTGTAACACTTAAGGACACTAAAAATACACTCATTGGCCACTTTAATAGGTACACCTCACTAGTACCAGGTAGGACCTCCTTTTGACTTCAGAACTGCTTTTGGTTTTGGAACAAGGTGCTGGAAATGTTCAGAGATTTTGGTCCATATTGATATGATAGCATCACACAGCTGCTTCAAATTTGTTGGCTGCATTTCTCTAAGGTGCTCTATTGGATTAAGATCCATGGAGGCTATATGAGTACAGTGAACTCACAGTAATGTTCAGGCATCAGAGGGGTACACTGTGGTCATAAAGGCATGGACATTGACAGTAATGTCCATGCCAGGTAAGCTGTGGCATTTAAAAAAAAATGCTTAGTTACTACTAAGGAGACCAAAACTTGCCAAAAACAAAAACAACAAAAAAGAAAATAAACAACCCCCACCCCCCATACCACTAAACCACCACTCATCAGACCAGACGATGGTTTTTCAGCCTTCTGCCGTCCAACTTTTTGAGATTCTGTGGGAACTACAGCTTCAGTTTCCTGTTTTTTGCTGACACCAGTGTCACCCTGTGCGGTCTTCTGTCGTGCATCTGCTTCAATTTTTAGTGTGTTGTGTATTTGGAGATGCCCTTCCGCTTACCTTGGTTGTAACAAGTAGCTATTGGAGTTACCACTGCCTTCCTATCAGCTTGAAGCTGTATGACCATTCTCCTCTGAGCCCAGGCGTTGTCACCCAGATAACTGGTGCTCACTGTACATCTTCTCTTGTTCAGAACATTCTTTCTAAACCCTAGAGACCGTTTGGGGGGAAAATCCCAGAAGATCAGCAATTTCCAGTGAGCACATCTGGCACCACGAACCACGCCACATTTAAAGTCACTGAAATCACCTTTGTCTCTTTAGGTTCTCAGTCATCCAGGTCATGGTAATCTAAGGAGCTTGGAAAGAAAGAGAGCTGGACTTCTTTAAGTTTCTTGAAGACATTCAGCCTCTCATCTGAGAAGCTTCTTCAGTAAATCACCTCATCACCATTTTGATGCTCACTTTGAACTTCAGCGGGTCGTCTCGTCCATGTCAACGAGCTTAAATGCACCGAGTTGCTGCCATGTGGTGAGATATTTACAATACTTGATAATTGAATACTTGACCTAATCCAGCAGCCGGTAAGTGTGTATACACAGGGGGGTTTTTTCTGCATAGAAAGTTTTTAGCCAGAGCCACGGGAAAATCAGCCGCACTGTGATAAATGAATTATTTAAATGTCTGTGAAGGTTATTTAGTTATTTTGTTAATTGGAATGTTATTCACTGAACCATGAAAGTCATTCTGCTTATCGGACAGTTAAAAATGGCAGGACACGGCATAGATTTCTGTCAAATAATAAAACAGATTCAATGTCTTTGAATCCACAGGAACTACTCTTTCATACAGGTGTAGTTAACCACCAAATGGCCATTTTGAACCAGGAAAAACTTTGTTTTCATAAAGAGGAAGGAACTAAACATCCCGCGAGGGCTGAATAACAGTGTTAGAAAATACAATCAATGTAGCCCTGCGGTTTCAATGTTGAGGCGCAAACCCTTAACTAAATGACCCTAGTTTGTAATCAGCATGGGACTTTTCACTCAGTTCCTGTCATCATGTCATGTTCCCCTAAAAGATGTTCTCACCAGCCAAAACCATCTCCACTAAAACCTTTGAGAGTCTGTATCCTATCCTGTATCCTTTTTCGTTTTATTAATACATTTTAATGCATTTTTCACTTTAACTGTGTAAAATGGTTTGAACCCAGAATAAGTCACATCATAAAACAGTGATCTAAAACAGGGATTCCTAAAGTGTGAACTGCAGGCCCACGTCTACTCGGTCTGTGACACAAAGCACTTCGAAGTCAAGCCGTGCAACACTACAATCATTACTCCCACATGTGAACTAAGCGTCTAGAGAAACGCTGACAGGTCTGACAGCAACATGGCCACGAGTACATCGCTCACTTTACTCAGCAGTGGTTCACCAATCTCACTGTGCTATAAATACAACGACGATAAAGGCTTCCTATTCTATTATAGTCACCTGAAAACATTTTTTAATATTATGTAAGAAAAAAAAAAAGTCACCTACACAGTTCACTAGAAACGGAGAAAACAGCTTCTTATTTCCAATTTGCATTTCTAATTTTCAAAGACGTAGCAGCTCAACAATTACTGACATATTCAGACGAAGATTATCTAATTAAATACATTTTATGGGTTAAAGGGAGAGTAGTAAAATAGTAAAAAAGATCTTAAAGTTTTTGAAGGTGATCTGCGTGTGATGTGGTTTAATTGTTACTGATCAAGGCGGGGGCTTAAACCTACATCTTGTGACACTAAAGCAGGTATTGCACAAGGCTTCTTAGACCTTTTAACTTCTATATTAATGACACTTATGTGTGAAACACAGGTAATGGATTACAAACGCATGCTGACGCTTCAGTTTTATTTGCATGGCTACAGCCAAACTAACAAATTGCTTGGACCAGGAGGTACGCTGCTACCAAACACTGTTTTTTGTTTTTTTTTTGCTTCCAGCAACAAACACGCTGGAATCGTCTGGTTTTAACAAGGACGGACAAATGGATTTTTTTTTTTAAAGATCTGAGCAGTACTGTAAAGCAGGTTTAGAGATTGTATTCACGACATTGTATAACCTCCCGGCCTCGGGCATCTGCCTATTATCAAACCACTTACATCTTTTTTTTTTTAAATCACACTATCAAAGTTCTAACTAAGAAACCAGAGGCATTTCATTACTGAAATAATATTTCTTAAGCTATAATTTTTCCAGTTTTAAAAATTTCATGAATTAATCCAATTTCGCTTAGAATACCAAAATAACGGCTGGAGGACAAAGGTGCCCACAATACATTCTTGCACAGTTTTACACCCACTAAGGTAATATCACATGTATCAATTTACTGTCAGTAATATGTATCCTTTAGACATTGTTTCAACTCAGGCCTGTGATCATTAACTTTATGCTAATGTGTATTATATTTAATGCTGCATGCTTGCATATTTGTTAATTGCTCTGCATTTTCTTATTGTACTGTGAACTTTCATGTTGTAATTTGTTGTGCGGGCTACATATAAGGATTTTTAAAAATAATTTCTGATGAATAAAATCCACGTTAGACTGAAAAGGGTTTTTTCTGCATATCGCTTTCACATAACTGTCAACTTTTATGCGTGATTTATCTTTCTTCAATCACTAGATTGTTTCTTTGTGTCTGCAAACTAGTTTTGCCATCCATGTGTGCTTCTTATGCGTTGGCACTGCGTTTTGGGTCAATGTCATGCTGAAAAATGAAGCCTTGACAATCAGAAGCTTTTTCAGATGGTAGTGCATAGTGGATCAAAATCTCAAGGTACTTTTCTGAACTCAAAAGTCTATGTTTACAAGATCTCCAACACCATGTCAAAGCCTCCACCATGTATTATAGATGGCTGTAGATACTCGCTGTTATACCTCTCGCCTCCTCCGTACATATGAGCCAATAGTCTGGCAAATCTCAGAGGCTTTTCTCTAAAGTTTCACGCTTTGGGAATTACGTTGTTCAAAAAATACAATTTTATGCCTGTCAAATTGTGTTATCTTTGACATTTCAAAATTTCAGAAATTTTCTCATTTGATTCAACTATAAAGACCTTCAGAAACCATGGAGAACTATTGCTCAAGACCACTTTAAAGATTACAAGAAAATCTGTCTCCTTTAAAGTAAAATACAAAGAAGTGGGGGCTGGCTCAATATTTTTTGCACAATACTGTGTGATAACTTTGTTCCAGGATCCATATCATAAAGCAACATTAATCCCAAAGGAGATAAATCGGGAAAATCTGCTGACAGTTGCACCAAGTTTGGTTTTAGTATGTCTAGCAACAGGATGAAATGCATCATCTGCCTTATGTTAAAATCATAATGCCAGACAAGCAGAAGCAATATCTGATTACAAAGCACTTGGAATATCAGTCCAATCGAGAAAGAGGCGAAAAAGCCCTTGGAATAATTTTCTTCCCAGCGAGGGGTCTCTGGCATGAATAATTTTTATTTTTCTTGACCTAAATTGATTCCCCAAAATTCTGGGAGCACGTTAAACTGATGGCTGAATATGAACTGTGGGTGAGGTGTCTGCTGGATGTCCTTTATCTTGTGATTTCTTCACTGAGACGCTGCCAGTAAAAACAAATGCAGACCAATTACTGACAAAATAAAGACTTAGGTCTTGGCACTTCTTCAGACACCTGAACCTTAAATTAAGAGTTAATATTTTCTAATGCATGGATCATGTTTTAAAGGAGCAGTTCATCCTGAAAATCACACATAAATATTTTTTGCTCTGGTCTGTAGTGGTGTCCAAAAAATGTCTCTGATCTATTTACAGTTTGTCAATTTGAATAATCTGAGTAAAAAGGAAATGTCATCTGGAACAAAACCAAATCCAAACCAGTTAAGTAAACTGATAACATGACCTATGAACTGCTGAAGTTAAGCCCGAAGAAAGCGAAAGTTAAAAATTGTGTTTACCTGACGCCTCAGAAAAAATATAAGTATCTTAAACATTGCTGTTTTTTTCTGTTCTCTTTAAGCACTTGAACTGAAGGTGTGAGTCCACCTGAAGGTGCCCTTGAAGAGGTTTTCGGTACACACACCGTTGGCGCTCATGGCTCCATGAGATCACTTGAAGACAGAAACACTCTAACAGCATGAGTCCCGAGCTCTACCCGGTAACAGTGTCGACAAAGACTGTCGATGTGGCGTTTCAGCCTGCCACTGTTCGAGTCTGAGCTGCTCACGCCTCCAGACTACAAAGTGACACTTTACAGTACCAAAACAGACACTTGAGCATCCTCTCCTTTTCATGCTTTCCAGAACGGAAAGAAAAATTAAAAACCAAAACTCATTCTCACCTGAGAATGGAAGTTGGCCATGGTTGTCGTCTCTATATCCTTCTTCCCGAGCACCTCCATTTTCACTGGTGCGTTGGGGAACTTGTACGAGAAGTAGTCCAGGAAGTCTGGGAGGTAGGATGCCGCTCCGTGGACGATTCCCATCACGAAACACGCTGCCTGGGCCTCGTTCTCGCTGAACGACAGGGTCACAAATTCATCGGCGAAGCGCTGCATCTCTGCCGGAGATAGGCAGGCCAATTCCTCGTTGTAGGCGTGCACCACAGACGCCCCTCCGTTGGCCTGCTGCTCGATGTGAATCAGGCGACCGAACTCCAGGCCAGCCATGCCCGGGACGGGGCTGCAGTGCAGCGGGGAGCTGTAGCTGAGCCTCTCCCTGACCATGGAGGAGATGGAGGTGGAGGTGGAGGTAGCTGCAGAAACAGCAGCATCTTGGTGGTGTTGTGTGGCGCTGTGGTTGAGACCGCTGCTGTCACTGTTTACGTTAATCCGATTGAGGAACTCCGGCAGGCCCAAGGACACCCCTGAACACACAGTCTGGCAAGAGCGGTGGTACATTTTGGGTCTGCCTTGCCTCTCCTTCGCCCGCTCGCCATCTTTGTGCTTCTTTTTCTTCTTCTTCTTGAGCTTCTTCAGAAGGAGGTCTTCCTCCAAACCAGCCTTGGGCTTCTCCTTAGACTCTGTCATAAAGACAAGATCATGTTTAAAATGACAAGCAGCCTGTAATCTGTAGCTAAACTGAGCTTACGAGTAAAGTTCACTTTTACACAACTGATCTTTTGACAACTCCCCAAAGGTGAACTCATTTGCTCTGCTGTTAGATTTTCACGTTTCTATGTTGAATTTATGACATTTACTTCCTTTTAAAACTGAACAACGCTTCCGAGATTGTGACATAATACCCAAAATAATGCATTTATTCACACGGAGGCCACCTGCTTTTACATTTGAAAGACACAAACACATTTTTACCCCTAAAAAAACAATCAGTGCTGTAGTCTCATACTTTCAGCTCCACTGCCCAGTGCTGAATTATATTCCTACCTTTCTGCGGAGAAACCACTTCTCCGTTTTCTCTGGTAATCTCGTGGACAGGTGGCAGTTTGTGATTTTTCCACTCTTTATTCTTTTCCTTCTTCTTCTCCCTGTCTTTCTCCTTCACCTGGTGATCTGAGGAGGGGAAACGGAAGAGGACAGCGAGGTGAAATGCTGCTGCATCCATGCTGGGAGACATAAGTGACGGACAAACAGCTCCACGTGTGTGTTTATATATCACCATCTGGGCCCAATAAACACTGGGCCTGAGCTACAGTAAATTATGTAATAATGTCAAAAATGTGTTTTTATGACAATACTGCTTCGCGGGTGGGGTTTAATTTGCTCATAAAGTGTGTGAGCGCGGTTCAAACAGGGCAGCCCGGCTGGGCTCTCCTACCTCTCTGTAGCATTTTCACGTCGCCGTTCTCGGGCTTTGTATGGCAGCTAGCTGGGCTCACTCTCTCCACAGCAGCGCCCGGGCTCTGCTGCGCTCCGCTGCTCTTCTCCTTCTCCTTGTGTCGCTTCTCTTTCGCCTTTTTCACTTTGTGGGGCGACGCGAGGAAGTTGCTGATTTTGAATATTTTCCGGGCAGGGGTGGCGGCCACCGCAGCGGCGGTGGAGTGGCTCGCTTTGGCCGGGCCGAAACTCCATTTCGCTGGGCTCCCACAACTCTGCTTCCCGTTGTGTTTTTCCCCTGCGCACACCTCTCCGTTCAGTTTCCTGTGCTTCAGGCCCTTCTCCTCCACCCGGACCTTCTTTGGGGGCGGTGGGAAAATGTCGCTGGAAGACTGCGGACGACTCTCCGGCGGTCGCTTAGCTATCAGCGGTTTAGGGGAATTTGTTTTGCTGTTTGCTGCGAAATGCATGGAGTCCACGGACTCGGCCATCTTGGAAGTTTCTATTTTTTACGGTCAGACGTAACTGGTGCGTGAGAGACAGGCCGGGGGCGGGGCTTAGCGGGTTACGTAGGACGGAAGGAGATGAGAGCGCAGCAGACTGTAGTGTGTTTACGGGCTGCGGGACAACACTGCAGTGAGTGGAGGAGGGCCGCTGACAGAGGCGGCTTTATAGGCTTAATAATGTCACTGTGTTCCGCTCTGTTGGGCTGGACTATCAGCTTTACTCCTCCAACACGGGTGGAAAGGGTCGTAACTATCTTCATCCCACCGAACAAAGAATTCGGGCACTTTTCAATTACCTATTATCAGAGGACATTGCAACAGCCCAGAGTCTTTGTATCCGAGGAGCCAAGAAAAATATTTTATTGTAATTTTTTCGTGTTCTGGAGCAATAGCTCCCCAGGCTTACTGCTACTACTACCAAGGTCATCATAGCTAGTTACAACTAAGTTAAAAACTAGGGGTGAAAAATTAAGTTTTTCGATATATAAAATAAAAATAAATACTAGCCCTTGGAGAAAAAAAATATAAAAAAATATTTAAAATGATTAAAAATTAAAACTAACTGAAACAATTTTGCGAACTTAAATATAAAAATTATATTTAAATATCCTTACCTTAAGTGTTTGTTACTTTATCTGTGCTGTACATACAATAATAATTAATGCAGACTTAAGAAACTAAACTAAACATTTTCAAAAAAATAAAAACTGAACTGTAACAAGGAAACACAATATGGAACCTAACTGAAATGAATTAAAAGCAAAAAGTCCAAATGAAATAAAAAATTAAGACTAGTTAGAAATTACAAAACTATAATAACCCTCACTACTACTAACACTACTATAACTAATAATAAACCTTTGGTGTCATTGCACGCGAAATAAAATGCATGCAATGAAAAAAAAAAGAGTTTTTTTAGTTTTTTTTTCTGTGAACATTGGCTGCCTTTTCACTTCTTTTCTAATTTTCAGTACAGTCTTTATACCATACAAATAGGAGTGTTTTTGTTGTTGCTTCTTAAGCCAGGTAACACTGACCTATGAATCATTCAAGGATAAAAGGCACTATCATTAGGCCTCCATTTCCATTGACATGGGCCTACACAACATAAACTTTGATTGTGTCTACACATAACATAAGCTATTTTTAAATTGTATGTTTAGGCAATTTTTTTCGTCATATTGCTTTAGTTGAATCTACAAAAATGTCAGAGATAACACAGCTTAACAGGCATAAAATAGTTTTTGCACCAACAAGATTAAACTTAGCATGCTTTGCAGTGTGTCTGTGAAAAAGCTGAGAAAACTGGACAAATGGAGCAGCAAAGAAGAAGGGGTTAAAAAATCTATCGGGTTGCTAAGTTGCTATACTGCTTTTCCATTTATATCCACATGTTTCAATAAATTACTGCACCTATTTCACCATAAATTACTAGTTCAATTTATCATTAATTATTTATTATGATTTATCTCTTTACAAATAAAACTTTAGCCATTAGAGAAAAAAATACCCATAATCATCTCAGAGATGTAACATTATCTACAGCTACTTTTAGTACCATTGATTTTCATTTAGACTCTTTTTCTCCAATTGATCTTTCTGAGTTAACTTTATTAATTACTTCCTCCAAACCATCAACGTGTCTTTTAGACCCCATTCCTACAAAACTTGTCAAAGAAGTTCTGCCATTAATTAATGCCTCAATCTTAAATCTGATCAACCTATCTCTAATAATTGGCTATGTACCTCAGGCCTTCAAGCTGGCAGTAGTTAAACCTTTACTTAAAAAAAAAAACATCTCTAGACCCAGCTGTCTTAACTAATTATAGGCCAGCTCGCTGCATTCACCAACGAGCTGAACCAGTTCTACGCCCGTTTCGAGGTTAGCCAGGCGGCTAATGCTAACTACCGCCCGACAACCGAGGACGGTGACGTCATCAGCGGGAGACCTGTGATCAGCATTGCGGAGCACGACGTCCGAGCGGCACTGAGGAGAGTGAATACAAAGAAAGCGGCGGGGCCAGACGGCATCACCGGCCGTCTGCTGCACTGCTGTGCTGACCAGCTA
>VUQR01035780.1:2500-23437 GCA_015108515.1 Hemichromis elongatus
GGATGAATGGCAAATCTTAACTCTGCTCATTTTGAACCCACTTTGCATGAGCAATGAGATGCAGCAGCGCAGGGCCTCCCAGATGGGCGCTATTTGTGGGTGAGGGGATGCAGCTGGTTAGCCAGCAGTGCGAGCTGTCAATGGACATGCACGCAGCACACTCTGATCTAATCGACATGCTTGATGCTTGGATCCAGATGTACAGCTGCTTGTTACAGATTCGTGCCCTCTCAGAAATGTTTTTTTAATTAACAATAATTAAGAAATCTCCCAGCTAATGATAAATATAATGCTGCTGCCAAGGACAGCACAGTCACATGATAGTTTGGCAAGTGCTCATAAAATGTGATACATTGATTTGTTTTCTTGGACAAGAAATTTCCTTTTTCTACATGTAGAAGCACATGAATTGCCTGCCACTCAGTTTTTTGTGTGAAATAACCATACGATTTCTCTACAGTCTGTTGCAGATGTAGCTACTAGCTGTCAGGTTTAATTTTATTTACATTATATAGCACCAAAACACAACAGCAGTCAACCTTAAGGCACAATAATATAGGGAAAACCTCAACAATCAAACGACTCCTTTTGAGCAATCACTTGGTGACAGTGGGAAGGAAAAATTCCCTTTTAACAAGAAGAACCAGGCTTAGAGAGAGTTGTGAAAGACAGTCGGAGATTAATAACACATGCTTCAGTTTTGGTGATTAAACATCTAATATTTTACTAGTCTTTTAGTTTCCACAAACGGTTATTACTTAAGGACTAAACTTTACACACCCTGAAAACAGTAACTGTGTACCAGATATATGTAGTAATCTTGTTATAACACCTACATGAACCACCTTTTCCTGGTTTGTTGCCTTCAGTCCAAAAAGACTAAATTAACCTGGTCTGATGCTGCAGCCAGGTTGCTCACAAACTGAAAAACAAACTCTGTGCTCTATTTGATGCTGTTCAATATATTTGATGCAACGTGCTGTAATACACCAGAAATCAACAAAAAGCTTCGCAGAGCGGCACAACATAAACGGGAGTCAGCAGTAAACCTATGTTTTGCTCATGGCGCATTCACACATGCACAGATATTTCCTTCACAACTCAAAGTTCAGCCTTGCGCTCACACACGCAAAAACACACACAGCAAGGCTATGCGCAATACATAGTTTGTCACAGGGTTTACGGACACACCTACAAAGAGTGCAAGGGCACTCTGACAGTGTTGTATAATATACTAATGGATTAGCAGCTCTCACAGCCAGTACTTGCCCCTAATTTGTCATTAGTCAAACACTCACTCTCACACACACACACACACACACACGTACACGCATAGACACAAACATGGCTGTAAGTATGATCTTGACTTTTCCCTTCACGTGACTGAGTGCCGACCTGCAGGGTGGGTCACATCAATGAGTCTAATCTATCAACCTGTCCAGCTTCACTGCTTTTAATTCCATCCACACACATCTCCTTTCTTTCCTTGCTTTCCCTGTGTACCTCCGACCCGTCTTTGTCTCAGATTTTTACTGAGATGCTCCCTTTCACTAAAGCTGTTTCTGTTTTTTTCTCTTCTTCTTCCCTTCCTTACACCTTATTTACTAATTCTTCCCTCTCTTGTGCTATGGAAGATAACCTGGAAGACCACTCTACCTCGCTTCTCCTGATTTTGAAAACTGTTTCAAAACCCATTTTTCGAACCTGCATTGCATGGTTAAAGCTTCTCTGCACTTATTTATGAGCTTCTCGTTTTTCATTTTCATTTATAAAAATGATGATTAAAAATCATATTAATGCTTAACATTTAAAAAATCTACTGCTGCATTTACAATAGGAAGAGGAAAGGGGGAAAACATTCAAAAGGAGAGGTAGGAAGCCAGATTAATGGAGCGAGGGGATGAAAAATTAACTCGCCCAGTTCTTTCTTTTGATGAAATGCCAATTAACCAATCTCTTTCACCAGTTAATCTCAGTTCCAGCCTTTTCTTTCCAAGTTTTCTGTTCTGCCCCAGTTTACTCTCCGTCTCCGACTTTTTGTGTCTGCTCACCGTATTCTTTTTTTCTGTCTCTCTAAACCTGACGACTGTGTTTCTCACACTTACTTTATTGTCATCCCTCTTTTCTCATCTCCCACACTCTCTGTCCAGTTCTCCATTTATTTGCTTTTTGGACTTTCCTGCTGCCTGCCGTGTCTTTCTCTCTCTCCCTGCGTTTAGCTTCACTTGTCAGCTCGGATCAAGGCTCTGGAGCAGCAACATGACAAACTGCCCTCTGATTCACTTATACAAACACACAGATGCACACACAGGCACGAGCATATAAGCGCACACACATGCAGCATCTTCTCAGACTCAAACCCTAATCTAACCACCTACAGTCCCTCTCGCTTCCTGTATTTATTTGATGATGCACAGATAAACAGACATACACACAATAATACAGTGACACACAATTTCCAGCCTACTTCTAGCAGCACCTTTAGAATCTGCTTTATGAATTACTCTTGAGAAATGTCTTAGGTTACTGCTCCTGAAGTAGTAAATTGAAATATGTGCTCTCGTAGTACTGTGTGCTGCCACAAGGTGACTGCTGTGCTGCCACAAGGTGACTTTTATATAGTACGCTGAGGTTACATAGTCATGTGTTTTGAAGATGAAAAATGTTGTCAAACTTTGCGTGAGTGTCATTTGTGAGCATTTGGGCACACACAATCACAACTCATTTATCATACTGGATAATTGTAAATGGCTCATTTTTTTCCTCTCCTTTTGATCTCCTCTGTCTTTGTTCATATTACAAAAATCTTTCAAATCTTTTGTTCAGTCTTTGGAACATTTTCCATTTATTTAATCATTGTGTTCTTTAAAAGAAATCATTTATTTAATTAAGCAATTTATATTGAACCGAGTCAAGTCAGCATTTCTGGTTGTATACGGGATTGTGCTGTGCTCTCCTCAGTAATGGTTGCTCTTCTCTCAAAACAGCCTACAAGCTGTATATGCAGGGAAAAAGGGATTGATTAATAGTTGAAAGTTGTAAAGGTCCTATAGCTGGCAGAGCAAAGGATGGTTATAAATCCGCTTAATGGATGAAGCTATTAGCATGCGCTAAGCCTCTGAAATGCTTATCTCTTATACAGAGGTAGAGATGGATGAAGAAAGATAGATTTGATAGACATAGAAACACCTTTAAGAGGATACTTACTAACATAATGTGAATTTTTCCAACCCTAACATTAGCCAGCAACTGCAGTGCTGTGAAAAAACATTTTTAATGTATAAAGGATTGTTTGTTTTATTAGGGAAAAAAACCCTATAATAACCTATACTTTATTAATCCACATAGGAAAGTTAATCCTCTGCATTTGACCCATTCACTCAGTGAAACAGTGGGTAGCCACTGGTGTGTAGGGGCGGTTATTGTTTGTTATCAGCCCTGTATTTACTTTGTATCTGATTGAGACCACAATTTTTTATCTTATTTTATCCAGAAATGGAGAAAACTAGTAGTGGTAGCACACTTACTAAAGAGCGTACCAAAATGATACCAAAAGTGCATCGACAACTCATGCAGAAGGCTACAATTCACTTTAATCCCCTTTCCTGCCAGCCATGTCTACACATCTAATTGCATTGTGTTACTGATTAGATTTTTTTGATGTTAGCAAGCAGGTAAGCAGATGTACTGGATGCAGTGGATGTCTGCACTGGGCTTCACGTGTCATGACTAAGCTATAGAAAAATGTTTATAGCCAGAAGGACATAACTATAGAGCCGACTGGGTGCACTGATGATGAGCAAAACTCAAACTCAAACTCAAAATATATTATAATGTGGTTAAAAACTACAAATCCCTGAGTTATTATAGCTTTGGACATTTGTTGTTGTTTTCAGGGTTTATAATGTTTTTTAGTGTTGTGCATCTTGCTGGCTGGCCTGCACGTTTCATCTCTAAGCTCTTAGAAGTATTGGAGATTTGTCAACAGGGTGGAAGTGTCTTTTAAAATTGCCTCTTTTTTTTGAGTATCTTATGGATGGAAGAGGAAAAGGCAAGTCAGGGAACCAAAGAGGTGACAGATGTATTCAGTGAGTCATTTCAGACATTTCCAATTAACAATATTCAAGTCAAATATCAGTTTTTACATGCAGCGGAGCAAGGCAGGTGACCGGGCACAGGAAAGTTGTTTAACTGAAACAAAATCCACAACTCAAACATCAAAACTAACAGCAAATATAGAGGATAAAACATCCATTCAAGAATATTTAACCCAGTCTTGTATTTTGAGTCTCAACATGTCTGAGAGGGAACACTAAGAGAATATGTATGTATCCTTTGACCCAATGAAGGTGGCAGTTTTTCATTTTTTGTTTCCTACGGGAAGAAAAACAAAGCTTTCTAATACCTTTTTTTTTTACATATGCAGCACACATATCACTCCTCCTCTCTCTTAAGATTTATCGCGTTCATTTGTCCCAAAGTAGAGAGGAGTGGGAACGTAAGTGGAATGTAAATGTCTCAACACATATTCCGCTGACAAACACGGAGTAACCGAGGGAGTGAAAGGAGGATGTGTAAAAAAGGTGAGCAGATGAGAAAAGGGTCTTAAAGACGATGGGCTATAGGGGGAAAGAAGAAAGAGCTGGAGATGACAGGAGCAGAGTCACTTGAGGTTGCTTGTTCATCAAAGATCATGAGAGCAGATAAAGATCCAGCCCAAAAAATAGGTGTACATTTTTTTACTCTTTTTTAACCCTGTTGTTATTTTGTGAATCGCAGCTCCTTCCAAAATTTATACTCATTTATGATTTGAAAATGCTTCTTCCGAATGATGTTTGAATCTCAGTGACCTCAAGGTCAGAGGTCAAGTCAACAACTTGAGAACCAGGTTGGGGTAGGATTTTGATTGATGCCATACGTGGATACCATACTAGGATGCTCAGGGTTAGCATTGGCTGCTACCAGTATTTTTGTACTCAAAGGACTTTTTACTACAAACTCATTCATCCATTCATAAAACTTTATTCTGTGCCTTTAAGCACTATCATGCATACCCTCACACTCACACCCTGATGGGGCAGTTTGGGATTCAGTATCTTGCTTTCTGATTAGTAGATGACTCGCTCTTCTTCCTGAGCCACATGTAACCTGCATCAACTTGCATTTTGATAACTAACAACCTGTACAGGATGTGCCGTGCCTCTTGTCACAAAGAGCTGGGCAGGCTATGTTTGATAGGTACAGTATAACAATAGACCCGATTTGGCAAATCCAGGGCTTGTTGAGCGAATGTCATACACCTTTCAATAACACAAAGTAAGAATACGTGAGTTTGTGTTGTGACACAGTACAAATAAACATAACTTGGGCACCGATTTAGCTCAGTGCGTTAAGCAGGCGAGCACATGCCATATGGCTGAGAGCGGGTTTGAGTCTGACCCACAGCCCTTTGCCGCACGTCTTTCCCCTTCTCTCTCCGCCCAGCTTTCCTGCCCTTTCTTCACTGTGTCTATCAAATAAATCTGAAAAAGGCCCAAAAACTAAATGTAACTTCACATCATGTGACAACACTAGATGTATGCTTTTGTTAAATTTCCACTTCATCAAATGCCACTGGGCAGTCCTTACCTTTCAATATTACCTCTCTTCTTCCTCTTCTGTCTTATCTGTCTCCATCTTAGAGCGCGGCTAGCTGTCTTTATAGCAGCTTTAGACCTTTAGCTAGCAGACACAGTGTGTGACAGAATGCGTACAAACCAGTTGTGTGTTTGACTTAGAAAACCTTACTCTGGTAACTCCTGGTGATACAACATTAGGAATGACTTTCATTTTGCACTGTTTAGGTTCAAATCAGTTTGATGTTTGAACGAGCGTGTTTTGAAAATGGAAGGAGTAGAAAGTACAGGTATTTGTGTAAAATAAGTTATTCAGAAAAATAAATACTCAATTAAAGCACAGTGTACCTGAAAACTCTACTCAGTATTGTATGTGTACTTCATTACTTCCCGTCACTAGGTATCAGTAATACCGGCCCTGTATTTACTAGATATCAGATCCATACCAAAATGGTCTCTGCCACTTCTACTAATTAGCTTGCTCGTTTCTATATTTTCTTCCCACTGATCTCATTGCTCTGTTCCTGATCTTTCTATTCTCTCTAAAGCCTCCTGTTTGTGTTTTCCCCAAAGTCTCTCACTCTCTTACACCCTTGTCGGCTGTCCTGTTTTATATAACTGTGTTTCTTCACCTTCATGTTCCACTTCCACAAAGATAATAAAGACCCTGTATGTTTTAACAGTGAAGCTGAATACTGGGAATGTGGGGAGGGTTTATTGGTTTTGGGTCTAGCAGTTTTTTTTAGCAGTATTTATTAGTTCCCCGAAGACAAAGCTGGCTGGATGAAGTGTCTTTGTTTGCTGGAGATTTGCAGTTGCACTCAAGAGTGCTTTTCACACATTAGTTTCCGCAAAACCCAGAAGACAGTCATAACATTAAGGGCTTTTTTTGTAGATATCATACCTTTGTGGATTTTGTGTAGCACCTGCCAAGATTCCTACCACAGTAGAGTGGTATAATAGTTGTGATGCACTGGTGGGCTTTAATTTACTCACAGTAAATGGGAAATAAAATGGAGAGCAAACTATTAAATATTTCTCACACAGCTGTTTTAGTATTATTTAGTACAATTTTAGTATTTTTTGATCCATCATGTAGAACATTTCAGGTTTTTTAAAAAAAATTATTAGTAATATTAGAAATAGCATCCCCTAGCTGGACAAATATTTTCCTCTCTGCTTGCCAATTCCTTTCAAATGGCTTAACACACAGCAGCCTGAGTATGTCCCAGACATGCTTTTTAGGAGGATGCACCTCATTCTGTCCTCCAGCATTTTTGGATGTTACCAGGACCTGGAACAGAGAAAGCATTTCAAATCTGTGTTTCCAGCCCTCAGCGGAGTCTGCCAGAGAGCCTGCGCCCAGTAATGCTCATTAATGATCTGGTAAAAGTGTTGTTTTTTTTTTTCTACTCAGCGGGTATTCATTTTAGTTAGCTATATACAACTGCAATATACACGTTTATCTTTCAATTTGTTAGGTAGGCCTGTTTAGCTGCTTGTTAACACAATCATCTAATTGGCCAACCATATGGTGGGAAGTCAATAGATTTAGGTATTTGTTGTGCTTAAGGTGAGATACTTAAGTTCAAAGTGAGTGTCAGAATGGAGAAGAAAGGTGATTTAAATGACTTTAACATGGTTGTCAGTGCCAAACGGGCTCACCTGGGTATTTCAGAAATTGCTAATCTGCTGGGATCAGCACACAAAACCATCTCTAGGGTTTACAGATAGTGGTCTGAAAAAGAGAAAATATCCAGTGAGCAACAGTTCTTTGACTGAAAAAAATCTGAGGAATTCAGAGGATGATAATGGTCGGAGCTGAAAGAGAGGTAACAGCAACTCAAATAACCAACCAAGGTATTTGCAGAAGAGCTCTCTAAACAGACAGCAGTTTAAACGTGAAGCAGATGGGCTATAGCGGCAGAAGACCACACCCGGTGGCATGGCTGTCAGCTATGAACAGGAAAACTAAGCTACAATTCACACATCTTCACCAAAGCTGGAAAACATAAGATTGGAAAAACGTTGTCTGATGAGCATCGATTTCTGCTTCAACCTTTTGATGGCAGGGTCAGATCTTGGCCTTTTAACACCAAGTAATCATCATTTGCACGCATCAGTCTACCTGAGTATTGTGTCTGACCGTGTCTATCCCTTTCTGACCACAGTGTACCCATCTTCAGGTGGATGTTTCCAGCACCGTGTCACAAAGCTCAGATCATCTAAACCGGTTGACGGTGACTACTCTGTACTCTAATGTCCTCCACAGTCACCAGAGCTCAGTCCAATAGAGCAGCTATTGTACGGGGAATCAAATCATGCATGTGCACCCACAGAAATCTGCAGCCACTGTGTGATGCTGTCATATCAATATGGACCAGAATCTATGAGGAATGTTTCCATCCCGAGCATTAAGGGACTCCTCCACAGTTTTAGCAAAGTGTACTTAATATAGTGTCGAGCAAGTGGAAATGCAAGTATTGTCTTTAGTTATATTACATTAATGCTATTAATCTAAATATTTAAACTCAACCTGCTTATTCTGAGGCACCTGCACTTTTGCAACAACTTGTACCTAGGTTTTCTGGGTATGGATAAATTTGACATCTGAGAGTGCAGCGACTCATTAATGTTTAAATTCTGATTCTTGTGGCTGCACGATGCTGTGAGTTTATGGGTAAGAACAAGGCTTAGGGTTAAGGAAAAAACTCTAGTGTTTCATAATTAAGTTGTCAACAGGCCACCACGACTAAGAGTCCTGTACAGATGGATGACTTTACATTCAGGACCGTGAAAATGTTGATAACAGCAGCGCTCCTGTGGCTAAACTTAAGGCTAAATGTATGTGTATTAAGTATATATTTGACTTGATAATGTGATGATCTGTATATTTTTAAGTAAAGTCTGTGGAAAATCCTCTTTATTTGGGCGTCTAAGTCGAAAATGTGTTAAAACACACAGACACGGGATGGCCACTGACTCGGAGGCACAGCTGCAGCTGTAGATTTAAAGATTACCGATCATCGTGCGAGTGCAATGTTGACATTTTAGCAAGTAATAGAGGCTCAGACACCTGAGAGGGCCAGACAGTTTATGAAAAAGATAACAGAGGAGGCGGGGAGGAAAGGAGGGAACGGGGAGCACACGTAGAAGCCTAAAACGAGGAAGAAGGTGATGAATGGAAAAAAAGATGACAGGAGAAAGAGTTCAGCGGATGGATAAGGTGAATTATATTTTGACCATCAGAGCTGTCGTGTAGCGACGACAATTCTCAGTTCCCCTGTCATTTTCCATTGACTTTGTGTTATTTCACTGTTGCCCATGGGGAGTATTATATTGTTTTCACTCCAGCTCAAGGGCAAGACATCATAATCTCTTTTCCTCTCTCATTCTTCCCTTGTCTATCTAAATGCCAATATGCACTTTCTCTCTCGCTCTCCGTCTCTCGTTCTCTCCCATTGTACTCCACTCCCAACTCTACCCACAGTGCCAGGTTTCCTTTGGCCGGCAGCACCAGTGTTGCGTCATGCTGACATTGAAATGTTGATACAACATCAGTATAATTAGAACACGTATATCAATCGTTTCACCGCTGCCAAATATGACTGTGAGATTGTATGCTTTTCACATGTTTGCAGGACAGTCATATTAAGTTAACTGCAATGTTTATGCGATACCTTTAAAGGTAGTCGTTTACTTAGATGGTAAATTCATCACACTTGTGATTTTTGCAAGCTTGGCTATCACTAGCTTACCAAAATAGAAGTAAACACTAAGGGAGAGATGACAGAGTTTTAGAGAACTGGGCATATCTCCAGTGATGATGGGAGACTTCCAGTAGCCAGGTAACATACTGAATTTAATAGTTGGCTTATTAGCCGGAGCAAGAGACACGGCAGCTCCTGCTCACAGGGGCTCTTGCGGATTATGACAGTGTCGTCATGTGCTGTAACTGCAGGGCACGGTCCTGATTGATTTTCATTATAGCGCAGACACAGTGTTATTATTCATGAGTGCAAAAAAACACATGCAGCCCTGGTCAGTGCAGGCCAGCAACACTTTCTCACACTTGTTTGTGAAGTGTTTTTGACGTGTTGTAAAAAAATAAACTAAAGATAAATTTTGGTGTGGCTGAAGACTTAGGTGCATTTTTTTTTATTTTCATTGATGAATTCAGTATAAACTTAACCTGTTTGGTGTGTTTGTGTATGCATGTTTAACAGAAGTGGGGTGTAACAAACACTGAGAGGCAGGGGGTAGATGGAGTAGGCATATTATACATGGGCTTTTTAAAACAAATTCATTTTTAAAGGCTTAGCATACTTGTGTCTGTGCATGTGTGTGTCTGTGAGGCAGAGAGAGCAAGAAAAAGAAAACAGGGTTGAGTCTGTGTGCTAATCAGATACATGTTTGCTAGTTTGCAAAGGCATCAATTCCCTGGAAAACATCTTGTGTTCAGCCTGCTTTCTTTCTTTTTGTTTTTTTAGGAACAAAGTGCTTCCTTTAGTAAAACAGGAAACTTCTGTTTGGAGACAGCAAGTGTGTAAATGGTAAGCACAGCTCAATGCTGTCTGTGCTAATGTCGATCGCTGCTGTTTTCTTATGAGTGTGAATGGGTGTGAGGAAGAAGGGAGAGGTTAAAGGGAGCGGAGCCAAAGACAAAAATGATGTGGGAGTGGTATCGACTGTAAGCCCCGAAACTCTGCGGACTCATCGATCATACGGCACGTTACACCTCCGATATCCAAAGTGAAGCAGAGAAAAATAACATGCTGTAGGACGAAAAACCAGCCTGAATAACAATCACATGATTCTGATCTCACACTGATTCTCTTGGAGTTTTCCATTGTATCACTAAATGGTTATTTAACACACCGGTAACCTTTAGCTGAATTCTTATTAAGCTGATTAACGGTAATTGAACAGATTCATAACCTTTGCTTGACGTAGAAGAAATTATGTATCTGATTAATACACTAATTATTCTCTATGATGTATATTTATGTATGTGGCTCATTTTGTATTCATGCATTTTGCTCTGCCTTAGCCTGAGCTGAGTCAAGCTGATCTCAACCCCCTAAGCACTCCGTTTTAAAGTAAGAATATCGGGGCGCAGGTGTTGCTGTGGCAAGGTTTAGGCTTTATTAATAGACGAAGCAGGAAGAGCTTTGTTTTTTGCACTAACAAGGCTTCCTGTTACGGGGGAGCTGAAAATATTCTGATAACATTATGAGAGCCGCAGAAGATCTCAGGGGGCAGACGGGTCACCTGCAGTTCCCTGTTTAGTTTCCTTTTTTGGATTTTGTATCGTCACTAAAGTTTTACACGACATTTAAATGTTTTGGTGATTTTTTTAAAGATATTTTAAGAGAGGGATATCATATCTGGTGGTTCTACATAGTCTCAATTAATCTAACAGCTCTCTCCTTAACTGTTGGAATAACTGCACAGCTCTGTTACCAACATGGCTTCCAGGTGGAGCGACTTCCTTTTAAAGGATTTTGATTAACAGATTTTAAAGATGATCTTTTTAGATATCCAACCAACTAGCTTTGCACAAACTCACGAACGACAGTCAAAAGTGCATCTTGCAGAAAAATGTACTTTAAAAAGCAGACTGAGGCATGTCATTGCTTTCTGTGAGGCACAGTCTCAGTCAGCACTTTCGTTTCATTCATTGCTGCATTCTAGGTCAGTTCTTCGTGATTTAGGCAGCCGCAGTGTTTTGTTTCTGATTACAGCAACGAAGCAGGCTGAATCGGATATTACACAGATTTATTCATATCTTACTGATAGTTACAGCATGTTTTCTGGAGCTGCAGTAAACACCGGGAAAACTGCAGCACTGGAAAAATGTAGGAACCTTTTCACTCCCCCTTTCTCGCTCTTTCTCTCTTTCTCTCTGTTTGAGCTGCTTTAGGTGGAAGATGGATCACTAAGCTTTTCAGCCCAAACGTGAGAAACTACTGGATAGATTGGTCACAACATACAGTATATAGGCGCCGGACTCTATGGCCTGTTACAACATATATGTGTGTGTGCAGACTGGCACACTTACATAACCCATGCTGTGAGGAAATTAATCTCTTTGAATGCTCAGTCTGTCTACATAAAATAGACAGTGTATATATATAAGTTAGGATATAGAATATCCTATAGAAGTTAGGAATGGGTGAGTTTATGAGTGTTTGCTACTGCTGACAAGAAACAACCATGGTTAAGAAAAAGCACATTCATTTACATATAAAAAACACATGTATCATAAAGTTAGCAGCAATATAATACTGCCCTTTAAACAAGGCATGCCAATTAGATGAGACTAATTTGTGTGTTTCATCTTGCTAAAATGTTAAGAGACTCAATAGTAGACGATGATTGCACTGGTGTCTTTATTCGCAATAACAAGAAATGGGAATGAGCGGGAGAAAAACGTCAAAAGTGAAAAGGATAAAGATTGAGACGAAGAGAGGACAATGGAATGAGACAAGCAGACAAAAGAAAGGCAAATGGAAGCTGAACAAGAAGGGGATGAATGTAGATAGCAAAGCAAAGAAGTGAATTCCTCCCTGCTGTGTTATCCCGTTCCTCCTTTTGTGGTTCCCCTCCGTGGCACTCATCTCCCTCTTTATTTCATCTCTGTTCCTGCACAATGTTGAAACTGCACAATGATTTGAAGGAAGGTATTTTTGGGACTATAAAGCAAACGGACAGATAGATATGGAACAGGGAAGTTTATGTAGAAGAACGATGAAGGGGAAACGATGGATTTCACAGAGGATAGGTCCTTCTCAATGATTTTATCCTCTGTGATGTGTAAGTTTTATAGTGTCTGTAAGATAAGAACTGAAAGGTGAGTACTGAGAAGGACAAGGGCCATGGAAGAAATCAAAAGAAGGATAAGAGAATGGGGAAAAAGATAAAAATAAAACACTTGCAACATCCCAAACACCACATGTTTGCTGGGATCTCACAATTTATTATGGGAAAGTAAAGAAAATTAAAGTTTGTATTAGCTTGGATTAAATAATTATGTATATGTAAATCCCTATTGGTTGTTATAAGTAACCACGCAGACATGCACATGGGATAATTAGGACAGTGATAAAAGTGTTTGAATTTCTTGTGATGGATGCTATAGTAACAGGGGCATTATAATATCCTAATTAATCATCTATGATGGCCTTATCAACTGGTAAAATTAAATTTTCAACTCAAATTTGCTCTGTTTACAGCTGGCTGTCGTCATAGCAGTGACCTAGTTGGGAAGACAGAGCTCCCATGAAGAAAGCTGACTGGTTCATACAGATTTTGCCCGTTAACCATTTAGAAACAAATGACAGTTCTTTTTCTGTTAGCTAAAGTGAGCTAAATATCACCAGGTATATGCATACATGCCACCATCTATGAAAATAAATAAGTGACCCAAGATACATTTTGAATATCTTGAGCAAATGTGTAGATGCTTACACATCATATTGGAGTTAATACATGGTTTAGTAGCAGCATTTATCACAATGGATACAGATGCCTCCCTTTCCAACTTTTTGTTAAACTGCTATGAACTGCTAACTCACAACAGTGGAAACTACCATTATTTAAATAAAATAGAAATTACAGTTTTTCTCAGTCGCTTTGGTGCTTTTCTCAGATCAGAATGAAAATTCTCAAAACCGTTAGTGCAACCTCCACATCATTTAGTCAATTGTGCACATCATAGTAGCAATTTCTCCTTCCTCTGAACAAATTGCAAATTCTCTTGGACATGTATCAGTCGCTTTTAAACAATTCTCTGCCGTTTTCTAACATTATCATTTGCTTATGTCATGTCAGTCATAATTAACTATACTTTTGGATACTGAATAGTGATTCCCAATAAAACTAATAGTCTTCATTTCATTGCTTGAGTCATTACATACAAAATTGTTGAATTAGTTAGCAATTTCTGTCAAGCAAATTTTATATCTTTTTTTAAATTATTTTTTTCTAGAAATGTCATCTAAATTGAACAATTTCTCTCAGGTAAACTTCAGCTTTCACTGACAAGGAGGTGTGTGAAGTATTAGTTGTACACAATGACAAGCCATTTGTTCACAGTCACTCATGGATCAGTCCCATGAACCCTCAACTGGCAAGCATATATGAACCGAGCAGCACATAGTGTGTACCATTTCTACAATTCTGTGACACAGAAATGGAAGGTCAGCATCGTGGAAGAGGGGTGAGGATGCGGGGAGGACAAAACAGGGGAAGAGGGAGAAGACGCCGAATACATAGGTAGACTCCTAATGAAATTTTGGCAACACTTGTTGACCATGTTGTCAATCACGGCCCCACAATGGATGAGGCTGGTCGGACGGTGCAACCAAATGTTGGAAGAACCACTGTGAATTCAGTCATTCAAACATTTCATAGGGAGAACAGGTAGAGTATTGGACAGTAATCCAACATCTCATAATACCTTATGTTTAGTCTACATTACTGTAATTTTACTGTAATCTGCACCAAAAAGGATTGAAAGACAACCTCGCAGAGGTGGAAGAGGGCCCATTTTTACCCCGCAGCAAGAGGAAGCCGTTTGTGCAATGATGATTACAAACAATGCAATAAAGTTGAAAGAAATTCAAAGTGCTGTCATAGAGGATAACGGCGTATTTGGCAATATTGGATTGGTGTCAATTGCAACTATTGACAAGAGTGCTCAAGAGAAAAGAGAAGAGAGGAACGTCTGGATGTGCCAGAATGATTTACGTATGTTCAGTTACAATATCTACTGTTATATTGTTCACATTTGTGCACAGCTCTACCAAAAGTAGAGCTGTGCACAAATAAATAAATAAGTGACTGTAGAGTATTTTTGTTTTGCACAATGCTGTAGAACTACACACAGCTTACACAGTAAAAATGTGAAACATACGTATTCAGTGTCTTGTACTCACTTACTTCCCTAACTACAGGAATGTCTAACTTTACTGTAGATTTTACAAAAAGTGTATAGTGCTGTCGTGAGCATTTTCAGGTAGTGTCAATGAGTTTTGACCTTTTTTTCCATTGGAACACACTGAGAGAATGCTGTAAACTGTCATAATGAAAACATGACAAAGCCATTTGAATGTTTTGTTCATAAAGATGGTGTCAAGACTTTTCATTTTGATGACACTGGCAGTTTCATTGACACGAATACTTGTTTTTGAGGAATGGATTATTGATTTTGAGCAAGTGGCCTGCTTTTGCAGGTTATCCACTAGGTTTTGCAGTTTGCACTAATTGTTTTGAGAAATACACTAACTGCTTTGCAAATGTTAATAGTGATGTGAGAAAAGCACCAAAGCGACTGAGAAAAACTGTAACTGCAGTCAGAGTGTGAAGCCTCTTCCTTCAATTTGTAAATTGCAGGTAAATGCGTGTCCTGTGCTTCCTTCCCTTTATGGAGATTTGCCCCGCAGAAAGCTGAAAAGGTGCATCACTGAAGCAGACTGAAGTCTGATCTATAGGAATCTTTAGTAGCTGGGTTATTGATGAATACTTATTTAATATTTTAACTTGACAGCATTTTGTGCTTTTGAAATTTTAGACTATTTGAGACATTAAGTATTGAAGTTAAAGGTCATAGCTGGCCAAGTCGAAGGAGCATTTAATGTTAAGCTGTTTGTATTGTTACATTTGTTTAAAGCAGCTAAGATAGATAGATAGATTAGATAGATAGATAGATAGATAGATAGATAGATAGATAGATAGATAGATAGATAGATAGATAGATAGATAGATAGATAGATAGATAGATAGATAGATAGATAGATAGATAGAGCGAGCACAGGGTGCAGTGATAATGCTTTCTCTTGTGTGTGCTTCAGCAAACAGCTACATGTAAGCAGTTGATATTCTGTCAGGGTGACTTGTAGCCAGCGTCAGTCTACAGTGGGACAAGACCATTACTAGGATCACTGGAGTGAAAATGGAGCCCATGCTGGACGGCATGTTCCCAACTCCATGTAGGATGTACCCAGATATATACCCACACAAATTTACACACTCAAAAAGAAGCTCAGAGACACGCAATGCAACTCACACAGTCAGTGGAGTTTAACTGAAGTACTTTCAGAGAAAATATAGACGTAAGTATATCCACTTGCAATTGTGCCTTCACAAACCTCCTACAGAGCCTCCAAATTGCAAAGTCAAAAGTGACACAGATTGTTGTTAACAGCCCACAGCTAGGCTCAAAAATAAACCTCTCATTATGAAGCAATCACACTCCATTTATCTGTATTGTGTTTTCTCTTTGAACATACAGTGAACTGTGGTGCTTTAGCTCTTTATGGTAAACGTGCTGTAAAATCTTGTAAGGTGGGGGAGCTTATTGGAATGAAAAAAGTTCTGTCGGATTGATGTTTTCTGATATAGGTATTTACTGAAACATAATTAGATATGGATTTATTCCTTTTTTGTGTCTGTTTTGTGTTTTAATCTACCAGAAACCTTGACCAATCAGACAAACTCAACACCTGGGAAACTGCAAAAATAAGTGAGTTCAACAGAAATTAGTATATTAACATTTTATCATTTTGAAAGTTAAGATGTATGAAGATCAACTAAAGTAAAAGGTGAAAATTACACCTTTCAACATGAACAGATCTTAAATACCACCTTATTATCCCACATATTTGGCAGTAATCAATTGAGTGTAGGTCTTTTAAATACATTTCTTAAAACACCATTTTAACGGTATCTATAATGTACCCACCAGTACTGTTTATCAATTATCATGCACATTTTTCTGCCCAGCTTTTGGCACAAGGAGTGTTGATGTTGTGCTTGAGACGTGAGAGGACAACCAGGTAGAAGGAGGGAATACAAGGCAAGAAATGGAAGGACAAATAGGAAATTAGAAATAGCGGGACTGAAAGACAATGGAAGCAGGATGTTTAGGATTCAGAGAAAGTCTGCTTCAGACTGTAGCAACAGTTGAGCTTAGGAACTTCAGGGCTCTGCAGCAATCTGTCTCACTGCTGCACTGAGGTATGGTGTGGAGTTACAATCACAACACAACTGATACAGCCGCCTCTATGGGGGTAAAAAATTTGCACCGTATAAGCCGAAATGCAAAGTATTAATAAGCATTTCCAGAAATATGCATCAACCAAGAAGAGCAAAAAAAAAAACAGTCCTCTGTTACAAGTAAAACATATTCATGCATAATTTTCAGATGAGATCAGCTCAGATATACTTTATTAATCCCGAAGGAAATTATGGAAATTTACGGAAATAAGCGCATAAAGAAGTGCTATCCAGAAAACTGAATGTGTCGGTCTAGTTTCTGGATAAAACACATGGACCTGATATGCTCCAGAGCAGCATTTCAATAACCAAAAGGACATGAAAGAAAACTTTAAGGCTGGCACATAAAAGTCAGAGTCAGCAATGAGCAGAGTGTGTGCTTCAGTGCTATTTATGTTTGTATATTTTCACCGCTTTTAGAGTTGAACTGCAGGAGATAACTTTGGCATTGTTATGTGTTTTAAACTGTGGATTTAGTGGCAAAGTGAAGAACAGAAACATAAAGGGAAGTCAGTAATTGACTTTGATGGCACAAACAAGACTGAGGTAGAAAATACTCACAATTGCATCTCCTCAAAGAAGCCGATAAAACGGATAAACAATAATTCCTTGCTGATTTGAGTTAGCTGCGCACTTTGGGAAAGGCAAAGTCTATTTTTTATACCGCAGCAGCATCAAAGAATTTATTTTGAGATTAAGCATTGAGGGAGACGTGCATTTAACGAGCCAACGGAGCCTTGCTGCGTTTTCGAGATAGAAACCAAAACACGCTTATGTTAATGAAAGGTGAGAATAGCAACAGCACTGACAACAGAGGCGATATTAACACTGCTGCATGCTTTACATCATTGTTGAGTTTCATACACGTCAACTGGAAGAACCTGTTTTAAGGCATTTCCTTCATTTGTCAGGTTTCATCACTAAACATCTTCATGGTACCTACAACCTCACCCTGGTGTTGTTCTGCCTGTTGTAGCAGCTTCTATTGTTGTTGTTTTATTTTCAATGACTTTTATCACGGAGCTTCATGAAGTGTCATAGAGCATTGTGGCGAGACATTGTCACACTCACACTTCTTAGACCACAGTGTGACCTTACATAGCTTCAGGACTTTTTGGACAGACAGGGACGTTAATCTAAAAAGAAATGTGACGGGATTGCAGTAGTTTTGATTGAAAAGTGGTGTTATCCCAGACATACGGTGGGTAAAATTAGTATTGAACATGTCACCAGTTTTCTAAGTAAGTATATTTCTAAAGGTGCTATTGACATGACATTCTCACCAGATCTGGTTAACAACAAATCCAATCCACACATCCAAAGCTATAAATGCCCATCAATAAATTCATGTGTAAAAGAGAAATCGCACAGGGAAGAAAGGGAGGTTCCTATTAGCTGGTTCAGTCCCAACTGATGGCCTATATAAAGGTGTCTTATTACCAAGGTGTCACACATGCTTAAAACCAAGACCTTCCACCTGGCTGTAGCTCAGGTGGTAGAGTGGGTCAACTACTAACTGGAAGGTTAGTGGTTCGATCTCAGTCTGCTCCAGTTAAATGTCAAATATTCTTGGGAAAGATACTAACCCCAGGTTGCTCTCCGATGCATCCATCTGAGTGTGAATGTTTGTATGTATGTTAATTAGTTAGCACTAAAAACTTGACAAGTGCTTGTGTGTTTGGGTAAATGAACAAGTTGTATAGAGCGCTTTGAGTGCTCAGATAGAGTAGAAAAGTGCTATATAAGAACCTGTCCATTTACTATTTACTTCAAAACTGTATTGTTGCAAAACAAACTGATGGATTAGTTAGAGACGAATTTCTAAACTACTAAATGTTCTGGATTATGGTGCTGTTGGGGCTATAATCCAGAAGTGGAAAGAACACCATAAATCGGCCATGATCAGGTAGAATGAGCAAGTCAAATTGTTAAAAAAAACAAACTGTAATTAATGCAGTCAACCACCATGGCCGGTATATGCATTCACCACACAAGACTCCATTGCTGAAGTGTGTTTAAAGTTTGCTGAACAACATTTAGACAAACCTGGGAAAAAAATTGAAATACAAATACAAATAATACCACAATAAAAACATCGTACTGTTTGATTTTTTTTAGAAATTCTTATAGCTATGTTCTCTATGTAGTCTGGTCAGATCGGACCAAGACTGAACCTTTTGTGTTTGGATGCCAGAATACACACCATGTTTGGAGTTCAAAAGGCGCTTCATATCACCCCAAACACACTGTGCCAACAGTTAGGTTTGGAGGCAGGAACGTCAGGGTGTAGGGCTGTTTTCCAGCACACAGCACGTTTCATATAATTGAAAGAGGGATGAATGAACAAATATACCCAGACATTCTTGATAAATATCTGCTGCCATGTACCAGGATGATGAAGATGAAACCGAAGAATAGGCCAAAATCAAACTTGAGCAATGCATGCAATTATAGTTTCTCCATTGAGGGGGCATTTTTGAGTAAACGCATGGTTTGGATTCCTCCATCAGCTGATGCAGCAATCATCAAAAAGACTGTAACCGTAGTCAGTGGCTTATCCACCTGACCACTCCCTATTCTGATTACTGGATGTGCAGCTGAAAACTTTCTCTTGTATTCAGTTCAATTGAGTTTTATGTCTATAGCACCAAATCACAGCAACACACGCCTTACAATAGAAGAGCAGCCATCTGCTCTGACTGGCTGTTGGTGGAGGGGGATGAAGACAGCACTGCAGTGACAGATACAGACAATCTTCACCATCTCATAAAACAAAACTGCATTCATTTTAGATTTAAGACCCCATTATTATATTATATTTAGATTTGTATTTATTGAACTCTTTTTTTTCCTTTTCCTTGAATTTTTATCTATTTCATTGAGTAAAGTTCATGTTTTGGCTGCTGTAACACAGTAAGTTTGGGGAAAAATAAAGTATATCTTATTATCTTAGCAAATTTAAGTCTCATCATCACATTACCCTATAGTCAAAGAGACAAACTAATTACACTAATTGCCCTCCACAACCCACTAAGTGTCATTTCATCTGGCTGTTGGTATAACTATTTAAAAAAAAAGCAGGAAGAAAATTGGAGCTGTGTGCACATATTTATCTATTGGCTCTAAACACCTGCCAGGCAGTGATGAAAAGTGGCATTGTGCCTGAACAATAACTGAAATTGAAAGCACTGTTGATGAAACACAATACAGCAAAGGAGGAGAATGGCCGACGGAAACGGTTGTTTAGATCCCCGGTGGGTCATTCAATCACCTGTAACCTTGAACATGCGGCCCTCCAGTGGAACAATTTCTGATAAGTGGTGCATTGTGCCCTGTGTGCATGTATATGTGTGTGTGTGTAAGTACAAATTGGGGGTAACATGTTTCTACTGTTTTTTTAAACTGCACTTGTTCTTTCTGCTCTGTTTTACTCTTTGAGCCATTCACATAATTATTTTCACCAAGTTTCCTGTCTGCACCTCACGCGCGCTTGTGCCATTTTCTAAAATTAACATTAAATAATATTCAGACCAAGAGTAACAAAAGTTACTAGCCGACTTATTTAATGCAACTGCACCTTAGACTTTACAGAAAGGTTATAAAAATAGTTTCTACTTTTTTTCCCAGCATTCACTAAAATTGGCACAGAAATGCTGAAAAAAGTTGTTCGATGCATCCAATCAGCATTGGCAGAAAAGCTGCCAAACAGGAAGCAGGAGCACGTTTCAGTAAATCTTAATTTACTGACATCACACGTAGTGCTTAATGCCAGTGAAAGAAAAATTGTACTGCTAGCCCAGTGAGGTTGTAGCAGTTTAATAAACCAGTGGTGCCGGTATAAATATGTCCCAGCAAACCTGATATGTATAAACACAATATGTGAAGCATTATTAATTGTTGGGAGAGTCTACCAGTTTGAAAGCACTTTATTTAACCTGTTTTCATGCTGTGCTTATCCTGCTAACTCTGCCATTAATTCACAACATGCATTCGGATTATTTATTTTATTTATGCTGTAGCTCGTTAAGTATTGTTTTATGATAATTGCTTAATGCACCACTGTGTTTTGATTAATGCTGTACAAATAAACTGACTACAGTGCGCAAGGTGGGTTTACAACAAGGCATTCCCAATACAAGTGCATTATAATTTTTAGCACTATCATCATGTTAGCCTTGATGATTTCTGCATACATTATTTAGAGACATATCTTTAGGCTTTTTTTTTTTTTTTGTTTATTTTTTGTTTTTTTTGTGTTTCTTTT
>VUQR01035781.1:0-26566 GCA_015108515.1 Hemichromis elongatus
ATCAACAACTTATACTCCAAAAGCTCTCTATTTACTCAGTCAAAGGCTTTTTTAAAATCAACAAAACACACAAAGGTACTCCTGTCTTGCTGAAGTCTTGCCCTTACTACAGAGGAGAGGACATAAATATGATCAATACATGCTCTATTTTTCCTAAACCCATTTTGTTCATCCACCAGTATTTCATGAGACTCTATTATTTATATAAATATAAATCAGTCACTTATGAAAAATACAGTTACATTGAAAAGATTAGTTTTATTTAAACTTTGAGTAATTACAAATTTTAGCAACCATAGGCAGAGGTTTCTGTGTGAGGCTATTGAGACGCACCAGTGAATATAGTCTAATCCCTTATTTGGTTGATTGTTAAGAATTTTTAAGGAAAATGTTATTTAAGTTGAATATTTTCTGCTTCATATTTCCTTGTGTGCATCTCCAAAGCAAGAGCTTTTACTCATGTACCACAATGGCAGGACTGGGATCAGTAATAAGCTGTTTGAACATAGGACTCTGGTAAAGCTAGTAAATTCTGCATATCATTAAATCATGTAGCATGTAATCATTTATCATCATACCAAATATAATGTAGGAACATTATATATGTGACATCACTTCAGATTTGTGCGCTTTGCACTCGGACAGTTGGAAATGCAAGTCCCAAGCTGCAATGTTGCAGCAATCACTCGTAACAAAATACTGCATAGGACGGTTTTTATCATCTGCTGTAACTGAATAGTTTTTTTTTCTTGTTCTTTTTTATTACTTTGCACCTATATTTTACATTATTATCCTCTAACGTGAGCGGTTGTTATGGAGTGTTAATATAATATCCCCGTGATAAATTATCCATGCAGGGTTAAACAATGCTAAATGATTTCTTCTAGCAAAACCTGAGGCCTACCTTGACTTTGATTGGCAACTTAATGCCATGACATGCAGTAGCTGCAAAAGCAAAAATAACTCAAAGATTTTCATTTCATTTGTCATTTCACTGGTTTGGATTTCCAAACACGGCCGTGTATAATTTTTCACGTTCACCTGCTGCTTGCATGTTTCTGTTGTTTTTCCTTTTAAATTTATCTATCCTGATTGCTGTGTTGCCACACAGGTGATCATTATCATGAGCTCAGCCCACACTGTGTTGATAAAAGTGCCATTTAAGATCCTGCAGCAGCGTACTGTTCCCAGCACTGTTAGTCATCAGTCAGAGGGCAGTGAACATATTTACACCTAAATGATGGGTTTTGTAAACACCAAACAAATTTGTGGGTGTGTGTCTAATATACCTCAGATTCAAAGAGGTGTGTGTGAATTATTTATGTCCCTGTTGGTTCCAAAGCTCTGTCGGCAGGTACATTTAAAATGATAAACTTTTAATTATGCATTTGAGGAGCATTTATTCGTCATGCTGGCACTAGAGAAGTAGAGGAAGGAAAGATGACCTGTATCGTGAAATATGAGTTGTTTTTTAATGAGCCAGCAGTAAACACATAATGACTTCTCTGTGCTTTTATAATAGGATTGTTGTAAACCCTTGGTGCATGTGTTAACCCATCTTTAGTTTAAACGATTGCGCTTCCTTTTCATTATCGCTTAAATTCAGGAAATAAAGTGAATGAGTCAGGAAGTGCTAAAAGATTTCAGATAAAAATGTGTTGTTGACGTTGTGTGCGTTTTGTGTGTTACATTTGCAGGGTTCGGTTTGGTGTAAGTGTGAAAATTCTCCATCTGTTGGCACACAAACTAAATTCTGTTGCCACCTGAGTCCAATTTTTACATAACTGCCCTCGACCTTTTCTATCACCTCTGCAGAATGTACACACGTACACACAGTAATACTCTCAGTCTCTGCAGCCCTCTGTACACACAGTCTGATTGCATCTATAACTGTATTTTTATACCAAACTACCTTCCCCTGGTAGGCGAAAGCAGAAAACAAGGAAAAACAAACGGATAACAAATGCAGGTTTTATTCATTTCCGTGTGGAAACATCCAAGAGATGGGAAATTTGAATTAGGACCAAATATCAAACTAGAAGCCAGGGTTCAGAACATACATCTATTTTGCAATTCCTTCAGTGAACATTTCTCATTTCTAGGTGAATTTTCTCTGATCTTTAAAATGCTTTTCTGCTATGAAATATTCCTACAAAATGTTACGTAGTTAGCAATATCAGAAAGTACAGTTTGAATGTCCACCAGTTCATCTGTGACCCAATGGCAGGACTTAACATCCCAAATAGAAGGTTTCAAAAGAAAATCTACAAAAACAAAATGATTTCATTAGAAAATGATCTAGTTTAGTTCATTTGGCATGTGGGAAAACAAAACCCAATCATAACCCTAACACTAGGGTCAGGGAGTCGGTTAATGATTTTAATGCTAAAACTTGAATATGGTCTGCATACAGCTAGAACAATGACTTTCTATGAAGTAGTCTTCTCCCCACACCATAAAGTCCCATGTTGTTGTGAATTTCAAAACCTTCATTCACCAATGTTTTAATTATTATTATTCCTAAGCTGTTAAAAAACCAAAAAATGTGAAGTTAATCATGTTATACAACACATTTTTTATTGTGCATGGTGAGGTATGTGATAAATTCAGCGTGTTGGATGGAGTGGTGTTACATGCATCTCCACTGTGCTCTAGAGCTCTGGAGACGTGTTCTCTGGATTAACATTTCATGCTTCTCTGTCTGGCAATCGCACGAGTCTGGGTTTGGTGGTTGCCAGGATACTTGGTGGAGTGGGAGTCATGGTGTGGGGTTGTTTTTAAGGATTTGTGCTTACCACCTTAGCTCCAATGAAAGCAGTTCAATTTGGAAAATTTCATGCTCGCAACTTTGTGGAAGCAGTTCGGGGATGGCCTCTTCTTGACAGGCCTGTCCACAGTCCAGACCTCAGCCTAAGAGAACACCTTGGGGATGCACTAGAGCGAGAACGGTGAGCCAAGCCTTTTCATCCAACATCAGTGTCTGACCTCCCAAATGAACCTCCGGTCAAGAAATGTCTATAAACATGCTCCTAAATCCGCGTGAAAAGTCTTCCCAGAAGAGTTGAAGCTGTTATAACTGCAAAGGAGGGGCGGACATCATCCAAACAAATGCATTTGACATTAATTTAGTTAAAATATTGAGGCCGAACTGTGCTTGGTCCTGTAACTCTAGCAGCAATGTTGGTCATGTCTTTCCTGTCAGACCGATCTTAATCAAATTGCTTTACCTTCACACATAAATCCATACAACACACTGTTTTACCCCTGTATGCTGTTTCATCCTGCACAATTTGGACATCTCTTGACCAAGCACTGTGGGGCAAAAGCCTGAACAATAGTAACACATTAACAATATCATTATGATATTCAAACATCTTTGAAATCTGTCTGACTGTCATGGTGACGACCCCATTCATGTCTGGGAGTAATTTTTTCCCCTGATTTGGTAGAAAAAATGTATTTAAAAAAGCAAAAGTCAAAGTTAGGGTTAGGATTGCATTTACATGTCCATTGAATCACTGATGACAACTTAGATTTTAGAGGGTTAATAGTTATGTTTGGTAATACATGATGTTACAGTGTTCTCGGTGTGTCCTGATGACTAAGACTATGTAAACAAAGGCTTTGCACCTTTGTTGGTCTTCACTATGCTAATACAGTTTATGAGTGCAGCTTGCTAATGTTGTAGACTTTAGCACAGTCTCATCAGGTTTAACAAAATTGTAAATCCCAATCGTTTTTAATGTGATGGGAGTATTAAGTTATAACTTTTGGTGCTTTGTCTTTTTGTTTTTCAAGATGTTTTTTTGTGTGCTTGTGCAAAAAAGGCAACGACAGCCCTGCAAAGATTTACCAGCTTATTTATTGGTGCTAGCCTTTGTCTATTTGTTTGAACACAGAGGCGGCCAAACCCTAAACGCTGAAGCTCGCAGACTTACCAGACTATGGAATCGTAGAAAACAGTGTACATATGCAGTGACTGCTTTACCACTTGACTATCAAAACAAAGCATGACATTAGATTTTTACTGATATCAAGTAGTTGGTTACTTTATTGTTTTCACTCAGAAAACTCTTTTAGTAGGAGGTAAAACTGGCATTTGAAACCCGTGTGTGAGCTGTGTGGGTGGGTTGGCAGAATACAGTGCATGCAGCAGTGCCTGGCGGTGCGTTGTGAGGGCAAGCAGGCTTGGCATGGGGAAGATCTTTTTGTAAAATATGCTAAATCTTGTGACTATTCCAAATCTTTGTTCACCCTTTTGGGCTGGGAAAGATACAAAGAGACTCATTAGAAAACAGTTACCTTAGTTTTCTGGACGTAGGATTAAAAGCAGCCAAAAACTCCATAGGCCAGCTACACGAAAATGACACCCATAAAAAGAAGCTACATGAACCTTTCCTCCAAAATGTTATCAAAAAGGATAAAATGGTAACTTCCTTTACTTGACTTTGAATTTCTGATCCAAGTACTTGCCTTATGGTAAGTACTTGGAGGCAAAAGACCACTTTTTATTGTGTATCACTACATAAAAACTGTCAGTGAAAAAAATACGGTAAATATTTTAACATGTCCCTAAAATAATCTTGTCTCTCTGTCAAAGCTGGCAGCTCAATTAAAATGGCTCCATCACTTCCCTTTAGGGGCCTTCAGGGACAATGATGGAGACGGATGATCGACTGTTTAAATACTGGCTAAGCCTAATTTCCTGATCAAAAACCACAGAGCTTGTGTTGCGATCTAAGAGTGGTTAAAGAAACTAACATTTCACGAATCTCTGGAAAATCTTTAAGGAGTATACTGATTTAATTGTCTTTTATTTTTGAATACATTTTCAGTGAATTATTTTAGTTTTACTATTTCCAGGAGGTTAGAGTTCCGACTGACTTATGATGTCATCAGTAAACACAAAAGAAATGCCAGGTATGCTGTGCTACAGGTAAACTCCAAACATGACATGAGAAAAACAAAGTTGCCAAAAGGAGAATGGAGTCATGTCTCTCTGGGGCTGCAACCCTTGTTACTGTTTTAGAACATTCAGACCCTGCAGTTCATGTATGAGATTGGTATCAAAGTTTTGGACCTGTAAAGACACCTGCAATGATGTCTGACATTCTCATTTGTGTTTTAATTAACAACCAAAATTAAAATTAAATTACCCTTATCAACTATCTATATGCCCAACATAACATTCTTTGGAAAATGCATTATTAAAATCCTCCAAGGATACTGAAAACTGATGCGTGACAAAAGGGTGAATGTCTTATACCAGCATTAGGGTTAACATTGGAGGTCATTACCTTACAAATTTAAAGCAATTCAAAGTGACTGTTGTTTGGAATTGAAGAATCATGACTGGTTTTGAGTTTTTTTTCCCCAAATCACCGGTTCTTTTCTTTCTTCAGTTTCTCTCTTTGTAAAGAACAAAAAAATAAACAAAAAAAAAATAAAGGGCCTCTCCTGCTTTTACTCTCTTAGTCAGCTGCGCGTGTAATATAGAAAAAGGCGCAATGCATTTTCCAATAATCCTTGTTATGGGGTTGTAAAATAGTTTGTTTAGCTATATGAAAGCACATTTTGCCATGTTTTGTAAATGAAGCATCAAAGACTGAGTTGGTTGTTCACATATGAAACATTTCATACACTTTAATGAGAAAGCAGTCTTCTTTCAGTAAAGAGATGTTTTAAAGTTCTATAACGGCTATGCTAAACAAACCTCAACGAATGCTACCAAAGACACTGACAAGATCTTTTTTTTCTTTCAGAAAGAAAAATGTCAAAATCTGTAGTGTTATGAAAGACACACCAGATTTCATTGATATAAGACACACCAGATGACGACTCCTACACTTCTGTTATTGGCATGAATGATTACTGACAGTTTGATTATGCCATTTACTTCTGAAGATATTTGAGGCAGGTTTGAGCTACGTGATAGACTGCTAAACTGTCCAGTGTGTTCTGTTTTGTGCCGACTGCACACTGGGCTCATTATGCTGGACAGGTTGGCGGTGGGCTGGAGCCAATCCCAGAGAAGGAAAGCTATAGATTGGAGCAGCTTTTAGTTTAGGATACAAAGGGTTAGTGTTTTCCATTCTCTTACAGCTCTGCTTTTCTTTTTAAATTTAGTCTAACGTAACTCTACCTAGGTGGTCCACAGCAGTAACGTAGTGGCTGTCAAGTGGCTAAACTAGCTGTTCCTGCCTTAAAATGTTACTTTAATCCTTTCAAAGCCATAATGTGTGACCGTAACCCTATTTAACCAGAACATGTATGTCTTCCTCCTTATACCTTCCTTAATTTTTCTCATATATATTGAAAAAGATACGATTTATTCTGTTTGACACTCATAAAATCTATTTATATTTTTCTTTACCTTTCCTTTCTTCAAAACATTGGGTTAGACTTGGAGCTTATTTTCACAAGTGATGACTTGCATCTTATTCTATGTAGCCACTGTGTATCTTTAATGTAAATGGTAAATGGTATGTATTTATATAGCGTTTTACTAGTCCCTAAGGACCCCAAAGGGCTTTACATTACAGTCATCCACACATTCACACACTGGTGATGGCAAGCTACATTGTAGCCACAGCTGCCCTGGGGCGCACTGACAGAGGCGAGGCTGCCGGACACTGGCGCCACCGGTCCCTCTGACCACCACCAGTAGGCAACGGGTGAAGTGTCTTGCCCAAGGACACAACAACCGAGACTGTTGGAGCCGGGGCTCGAACCGACAACCTTCTGATTACAAGAAGAACTGCCAACTCTTTGAGCCACGATCGCCCCAATGTGTGCCAAATCTTTTACAATCACATACAGATAATGAAAAGGACAGTTAGAAAAACTAGAGCAGATAAACATCTCAGAATGCAAATCATGTGAGGTAATGAAATAAATGGAGACTCTGACTAAACAATAAATAATTTACAGTTCATTACCTGATAAGGCTACGCCACTGTTCAATATAGGATAACATTATATTTCTCTTTAATGTACAGCGTTTGAGATCTGACATCATTTTAGGTCATTACTTACATAGGTGATAACACTAACCCTCCATCCCATGTATGTTGGACAAACATGATGGAATAAATTGTACATTTTTGATGTGTAACAATTACAACATGATTTTCTTTGTTCCCTGACACACATACACAAACACATACACACACAACGGGAGTGAAATAAAAGTGTTGTCCCCTGGCACAACAGCCAGCTGCTGTTGCTAATTCACTCGCAACTCTGTGTACACAGGTAGTGAACAAGGAGTCTGGAATGAATTAGCTACCAGCTGCTAAACATAGTAGAGTGTTTAGCAGCTAAAGACACGAAGGATTCTCTTTGGATGTGCCAAAGAAAAATGACAGTAAGTTTACAGTAAAATTAAAAATTATTGCACACTGACATAAACAATCAAAACATGACTTATGGCTACTGGTCCCAAGTGAGCAGAAATGTTTTCATACACATTTTATCATTTGGCCATCGTGGTTTTTTAGAACTAATTTCAAGCCGACATTAATTTTTTGACCAACTCCATCCAAGCCATCACAGTTAATATTATTTGGATACCCATATAAAGACAGAAATAAAAATCAATAGAAGCATTAAAAACTGTTTTTTAAAATAATTAATTACATGTGAGACTGGAATCATGCCTGTAGGTTCCTAACAATTTTTCTTTTTTCTCCAAACTGGTAATTTTATAAATATCAAATGCTGAATTCTAGTCTAATTTTTCTATTCTATTTTCCAAATGCAATGCAATGCAATAATATAATATAATATAATATAATATAATATAATAACATTCGCTTCCCAGTTTATTTATTTTAAGTTTTTACCATATGCATTAAATGATATAACTACAAACAGTGTGCTGTTTCAAACGGTTCTCTCAAACAGACATTTGCACTGGTGATATTTTTTATTTTGATACAAAGTTGCTCCTTTCTACATTGATAAGTATTGTTTTTCTTCTAAGGCCTTCAACACCACATCTTCTTTTATTGCTATATAACTGGCATTCCCTTAGCTGTCCACCCCTTAAAGCTAATATCTTATTCATTTAGTGTGAAAGTTTAAAATTATTTGCCAATTAAGGATGTCAAGTTTGCAGTTATTTGTAATAGTTTGTCTTTCTGTGAGTTTTCCTTTCAGGAGTGAAATATTTAAAAATTACAATGTCGTTGGCACACAATTTACCGCAAATTCGCACCAAAAAAGTTCATAACTTATCATATGTGCTGTGGTTGTAATAGTCGCTACATGGAGTGTTTATGTTGATTGTTATCATAAATGGTCAGATGGTCCATCGCAATGACTTGTGGGAGGGCATTTATTTGTTTCCTTTCATAAAGGATGGTCTCAGTGTATCCTATGCTAAAGTGGGCTGTTACTGCATGCTTCCTATTAGTTGCCTACCTGCACAATTTACATTACAGGTTGCATCATTTAGCTGCATGTTTTAGCTTTGGCAGGTGTATGAGATAGGAATGCTTATGTATAAGAACGTAAAAGGGTACAAACCTAGGTAAACCTCTTTTTTATGTTTTCCAAAACCCAAAATAAGGTGACAGGTGAGCCTTTGTGCTTACAGCCAGAGCTGGGACCATAGCTGGGATATCTGCTGTCTTTCTCATCATATAAAGACAAAAGTAGAAAAACTGTTACAATCAGTCTGAGGCTCTTTGTAACAGTTTGATAAGGCATATAGTTGGATCAGGTAACCCTGAATGCTTGCTACTATAGGCCTAGGCTGCTGGGAGCTTTCCATGACACACTGTTTCTTCTTCACTCACCTTTTTTTACTCGCCATGTATTTATACACCAATCTGCATTTAAATATTAGTAGATGATAGAACAGCCCATTCACTCTACAATTTTTTTACTTAAATTGGAAAAAAATAATTTTGCTTTGCATTTTTATATGAGAACATGATTCGAATTTATTTCTGTTACCATAATGGAATGCTTATCCAACAAACTACCTCAAACTTGAAGGTGGATGGGTCTGACTAATCCAAACAGGAGGACAGGAATGACAATTATTATTAAAAGAGAAAAACGTTGAAACCTATAAGTGAAATAGAAAAGAGAAAAGGCATGAGATGACTGTGTAGTAGATGAAGTGAGAATGACAGTGAACTAGAAAGAGTAAGAGGTGAAAGAAAAAGAGATCTCTCGCTCTGAGACATTCACCTCTACTCCAAGAAACCTAATTTTCCTCCTCTGATGTCTGCCTACATCCATCACTCTCATGCTCCTCCTCTCCTTGTCTTCGCTGCTCTCAGAGTCTGTACTCTCTCTGATAAATGAGAGGAGCCCTGGTTGAACCTATTAACAGTGTGTAATACCGCTCAGTCTGCAAATAGCCCACACTGTCCAGACCTACTTTACACTTCTCAAGGTAGCGGTGGCCTATTAGGCCAAGTTTGGGCCGTGCCATGTTGTCTCTTGTTGGGTAGCTGCTTCTTTAACTCCCTCTTTCCTTTATTTTTTGCCTTGTGCCGTTTTTTGCCCTTCTGCCTCCCAGTTGTCTTCCTCGCCTCTTTGTGGCAGTTATTCCTCTCTTCTCAAGCTATCCTTGGCCCTATTAGAGGTGGCCAAATCAGGAGAGTAATCGACCTGAAAATGGCATCAATCAAAGAATGTACTTGTACCTTCACAACCTCATTTACTTTACTTTTTTAGAATCTGGCCTTTCTTTGCAACCTATTATTCACTCTCAGAGGTGAATATCAAATTTTACTGATGAAACATTTCCAAGGGTGCATAGCTGAACACCAGTCACAAGTTGCAATTATTAGATGATGCCACATTACAGTCCCCTTAATTTCCCAGGATGCTTTGACTCAGACTCCATAGAAGACATAAGTAATGGTGGAGCTGATTACCCAGCCCACCAGAGTTCTAGTCATTGGTTTGGAAGTGGGTGGCTGCAAGGCAAGCGGGATGAGGCGAAAAAAACGAGGCCATTGTGAGAGTAAAAGATAGGCTGTACCCCGTACAAGTCTTGTGTCCCTAATAAAAAGCTTTGTGAGCCTATCAAGTTCATTAACCTTGAATAATCTCCAATCTAACCACTACCCGACAAAGCAGCCCTTTGAATTTTCTGTCTGAACTCTTTCTCTAGTGTATTTTGCCTTTTTTATTTTGCAGCTGAATCCACAAGCAAAACAGCAAATTGTTATTTATATTTCAGGCACCGCTCTTTACTTATACCACATAGCTTCAGGTTTTGATCATGAATTTGTCTACAAATGCAGTCATAATCGAAAGGGTACCAGCTAACTGTTCCTTTATTGTTTCAGCCTTAATGTTATTTGGCAACTTCAGAAGTGCTTTTGTTTATGGGTTGCGACAGGAACAAATTGGTGGAAAAATTGTTTTGCATTGGAAGTCTCTGACTGTGTTACTTGTGTTTATGTCTGTTTGTATTAGTTTACAAATGGGCAAACAAGTTTGAATGTGCTTGTTTCTGATCAATGATTTTGACAGATAATACTGCAGAGATCCAAACACTCTAAACTACATGATCAGTGTGGGGCGTTTAGGGCAGATAGTTCACTCCCTAAGTCAAAAGAAAAACTGCCTCATAATCCTGTTACGCATTTTGTCCCATTCACAACAAAGACAACTGTAAGGATCTGCACTATTTATGCACAGTTGTTGGAAAGTTGAAAAGCATAAAATTTGTTACAGTGAGTAAACATTTGAAACAGTGTTGTATTTGATTCAGTTTGACTTGATGATTAAGTCAAATTTTATGGACATCAACAAAAGCTTGACTGATAGTATGCTAAATGAATGTTCAGTGGTTTCTTTTAGTGATAAAAGGCAGCAAACCAAAATAAGTCTGTGTATAATGATGCATACTATTCAAATGTAGAAGGTGTGATCAAAAAGTTCAGAGGACGTCATCCATCATCACAATGTTTCAAGGTGTTGTTTGTTTACACAGTAATAAGTACTGAGGTTTCCACACGTGTGACAGTCAAAGTAAAGTAAAAAGGCTGCTGACAACAAACACTCTGACAGTCTGACAATCAACAACAAAGTTGATGTTTTGCAGGTTCATTACAATGAGGAGTTCACTAGCCAACTAGGAACATCCTAATAGCTAAATCCAACACAATACACCAAAACATCACCACAGAAAATAAGAAACAAAATATTTGCACATGTTATACTAAATAATACTTAAAGGACAAATATTCAAAGTAATTTTAGTTGTTGAGTTCAGAGTTTAAGAACCCAAACATGATGTGCCGGCCTGACCAATAACATGATTATCTTTTTTTTTTTTTAACATCCACTGAGTTCTGCACAGTGAAGTCTTCCTCCAGAATGAGGAAATCTACTATAATCTGTGTCTGTGGAACCACGTTCATTATAAGAAAACATGAACTGAAGAGATCACACAAGTGATTGGGATGGATGGATGACAACTGTAAGACAACTGTCAGATTTTTTCACTTTCCTGAAAGGTCACCGTTTTTTAAAAGGGAGGATTAAGCATATTTTAAAGTCACGTAATGTTAATAACTGTACCTTACAATGGTTTATTCTGTAAACTTGCCCACCCCCTCCCCCCTTTGGACTCTGACCCCCTGTATGGCCCACTGAATGACCAAATGAAAGACCCACTCAATTTGGTGGTGAGGGTGCACAAAACTGGAGGGTTGATAAGTTCTACGTTTTAATTAATTTAATTAATCAGCATTTTAATCAGCAAATAATGTTGCTCGAGTACAGCAGAGTTCATAACCCTGAAATACTTCTTTAATGTGAATGGTACTTTTTTTTTTTTTGCTCCTTTTTCTGCTCCACTCTGCAAACTGTCAGCATGAAAGGGATTCTTCAAAATGTCTGCTTACCTCGAAGTCAATGGATATCAGTAAATATTTACATAAGAATATTCTGCGTTCAGTATCTATGAACTAATGTGCACCATGAAACCCCCAGTAAAGGAACCCTATATCCCCATTACAACCCCTGCATTGTTAAAATGAATGATGTCAACTTGAAGGAGGTGTTATCGCTTTTGAGACCAGAGAGAACAGTGTTAGAAAGAACTAATAAGGTATAATTTGGTAGCTGAGATACATTCACTTACTTTCTGAATTAAAGTTCAAATGATGCCTTTTCCTTATGGCGCTGTAATGACCATTATTTTGAGCAAAAGAAGGTGGAATTACTTCACTGAGCAGGCAGGCCGTCGTTCACTGAATACATAACTAAATATGGGCATTTTTGCAGCACTGTGGGGAGGTCTGGAACATGCACAGAGGGAAAATAAAATTCACATATATCCTCTTTCATATTGAATACACGGTATAATTCACACCAAGCAGCTACCAAGACTTCCTTGAGGCTAAACTCTCACTGAAGCCTGTGTGGCAGATCTCTTGATCACACAATGCCATGTAGGAACAATGCCATGTTGCAACTCCAGCAGGGCTTTTTATGAAGGCCGGAGCAAATGTGATGCAATCAGCTGCTCTACTTTGGCATTCGCATCACAGCCAAGAGGAGCTGAGAGGATGTTAGGCCTCGACACTGTTAAACATTTCATTTACCGTCAACTTAGCTGATACGCTTGACTTATGAAAATGCATGCAACAACATCACAGGGAAAAGTAACAAGCAGTGTGAAGGACTGGTGAGATTTAGTAGCATAAGAAAAAAATGACTTTTTGCACTGGAAGGAAGAGAAAGGAAGTAGGAGGCACACAAAAATATGAGAGAAAAAGCGACGCAAATGAGGGTTGGAATAGAGGAATTCTTGTGAAAGGAATAGACAAAGATTCAGACAGACATAACAACAAAAGAAGACTGAGCGGGGAGGAAAAAGAACAGTGGGATTCCACTGTTATCCTGGTAATCTCACTACAGAGGTAGCTTGATTTGTGAAAATGAAACTTTAAAAATGGTGACAACTTGACAGTAGCCTGGGGTAAGCGGTATGAGATAACCACACTTGGAAAAAAAAACAACGTCCCTTTTTTTTCCCCCCTTGAATCAAAAACCTGCTAATCAGTTACATAACCTGGCAGCACTAAGCAAAAGCCTGACACAGAGAGGCACGGGATGTCCATATCTAGAAGAGAGCCAAATACTGTGCTACAATTTAGGTAAATTGCCTACAAGAAATTGTCAAGTAGACTCCGATGCTATTGTTTCTATTTCCTTCTCTATAACTTGGAAACATATACATGCAATGCACAAATGCTAACGGACCCTTCAGTGTAATTGGGTTCTGGCCCCGTATAATCATGTAATTGGACTGCCCTCTGGTGTGTTCCAAACCCTTCGCTTTTCCAATCTAACTGCTGACCCAAAAACACACTTTCCATTCCACGTGGTAACGTTTTAGAATATGTCAAACATAGCAAATCATTAGGTCAATAGCTAAGTTAACCCTGGGAACCCAAAGGACATGTTTCTTCATCTCTTCATCCAAAAACACACCCCGTCTCTCTTAGACTCATAACTTGCTCTTCTATGAGAAGAGTGCATTGCATGTATATGTTTTCTTCAGAACTGAAGATAATGGAGTCGATTCTGTGTATCTGTGGTTCCAGAGCAAACCTGAGCTTTTGGATGTGATTTTTTTCCAAAATATACACAATACTTGGTGAAATACTGGGCATAACTGTAGCCCAGTGATAACTCCTTAGAGTTCAACAAGCTTCACAAATTCGTCACTTGGAGCGCTTCCAGTCGTGAAGGAGTCCCCACATATGCTACGCTCCTGTTCACTGGGTTTTCTTCTCTCTTCAGTCCATTTTATTTCACACCATCTCAATTTGTTACAGGTCACGTGATTGTGGAGATCACCCAATCACTCTACTTCAAATGGCCCTTAGAAAGACTTATTTTGGCTCACAGTCTTGCTGATCTGAACAAGTTCAAACCAGATACCATATGGTTAAAATGTTGTAGTTAGGTGTTGCCTTCCTGAATAAATCACTAACACTTGTTGATATCAAAGCCATTTGATACAGTTCGAACTCCTCACTCAGGTATTACTGCATCTTCATGGGGGCTTCTGAAACCTTGAATTTTGGGCATATCTAGCCTGTGGTCTGATGCTCATTACTGAGCATGACCAAAAAGCACAAAGAATGATTTAATTGCAACAGTTTCATTAAAGGTCGGATTCACATTCTCCGATAGATAACTGATGTGTATATTACTTAAATGGTAAAGTACTAATGTAGGGTTCAGATATGTGCTCTGTCAGAAAGGTTAGTCTTTTCTTATCATGTTTTGATCGATGTGATCATCCATTCACAAAAAAAAACAATCCTATAAACGCCAGAACTTTAACCCAGTCAAGGGTTGATTGGTTTATTCAAGTATGAGTCAAGCAGCTCCATCTGGAGGAGTGTTTAATCTGTTCTATTAATGGATTATGAATTTCTGTTTGAGCTGAGTCATCAATGACACTGTTCCATACTCAGTGCATATCGTGTCTTCAACTTTGCCAATGTAGTAAACATGACAGAAAGGCCGGGAAACTTATTAACCCAAGAAAGTGTCAGATGAATGATCTCATTTGAACACAGCGTGAACACTAATGTCATAAGGATATTAGCATACAAATACATGACAGACATCCCTCCATTTAAATTAAGTATTGGCAATTATAGCTTCCTAACTGGAGGACATTTTTGACCCTCTAAACTCATGTGGTAACAATTAATTAAGAAAGATTTGACTTAGCTGTGACCGCAAGTGTCTCAGTTATTAATGTTAAATGGTTTTTGTCTTTCAAATTTTAATTGAAAATGTGGAATTGCCTAAGTTTCTAATTGTCGTGCTTGTGTTCTCATTACAAGCCTGTGTGGGATCTGGAAATAGATTGTACTACAAGATTCTCAGTAACATCATTTCCATACTATATTAACATTGGTGGTAAGTGTGTCTGTCAATGTTGCATCTTAGGTTTATCTACAGAAAAATTATCCAGTGTTATTGTGAATTTAAATACTACAATCTATATTTATAACACACTTCCTAAACTCTCTGAGATAAACACATACCAGTGTGATATTCACACATATGTATGTATGTACATATTTTGTATACATGATATATATTTTAAATTAAGTATATCAAAAGATGTAACTAACTGTCCTTCATCTAAAGAGCCTATAAGGATGATGAACTACTTCAGCTTACCATTAAACTGCATGTCTCAATTTAATGGATTTTTTCAATTAAAAACAGCATTACAATCACGTCTTAGAAAGTGTGAATCCTTATTATAATTAAAAACTGTTCAAAATAGTAAAAAAATTGATAGTTGATACAAAATTAAAAATAAGCTAAACAGCCTTTTTCACAGGTTTATTATCATGGGAGCTAACATGTTAGCAAAAACCTTCCAAGGATGTAATGGGCACAGTAAGACATTTTTGATATAAAGTACGAATTACGTATTTGGAGTACTTTTGTTTCATGGTCTTATTTGGAGCTCCGTTTCAGTGTCCACTCGCTCGTGTGCCACTTGCTCTTAAAAAACAATCTGGCTTCCTTCATTAGCTGTCTGTCTAGTCATGTGATTTTTAGAGCTAAGTATCAATTTTTTTAGCTTAAGCCAAAAATAAGAAAAATAGAGCTCTTATAAAATAAAGGTCTACAGTCTAAATCCTAAAATAAACACAAATAAATATTATGCCTCATCAAACTTTTCATCAGGAGACGTTATCTAGTCATACTCTTGCTACCCTACAGATGTCCAAAAAATGCCTTGTAACTAAACAGAGAAGAACATCTAAAGTGGACGATCAGGTGAATGTATGTGTCATGATCGAAACTTTCGAAACTCAACTAGATAATAACCTAAAATGTGATACTATCTTCTTCCTTCTTCTTTCATCTGTTCCCATTAGGGATGACCACAGCAGTTCATCAGGCTCCATCTCATCCTATCTCTAGCATCCTCTTTTGCCACACCAACCTTATACATGTCCTCTTTCACTGCATCCATGAATCTTCTGTGATATTTTTCCCCACCTGGCAGCCTAATCCCTCTTCTGCACATGTCCAAACCATATCAGCCTTGCCTCTTTAACTTTGTCTCCAAACTGCTCAACCTGAGCTGCCCCTCTGATGTACTCATTTCTAATCCTGTCCATCCTGGTCACTCCCAATAAAAAAGCTTTACATTGTCAACTCTGGCACTTCCAGCTTTGCCTCCTTTTTGACAATGTCACTGTGTCCAAACCATTCATCATAGCAGGACTCACTAGTGTCTTGTAAATCTTTCCTTTCAGTCTTGTTACTGTGCCTCTGACACATTTCACTCCTGACACTATATGCATCAGAAAAAAAAAGAAACTCAGCAGCAGCTACTATATACTACACTAAAGTCACACCACATAACATTATGAGTACTGACAGATGAGAAGAGAATAACACCGATTGTCTCTTTAATATGTGAGAATCGGGCTGCATACCTGCAGAGCAGTCAGGGTGCCCATCCTGACCCCAGCCAGGGCTGTTTTGGCAGCCAAAAGGAGACAACTCTGTTTTAGAAAGGTGGCCATAATCTTATATGTACGTTATATGCTTGTGTGTCATAAGCAGTCCCATGACATTCACCTGTAATTTTGAAATTTGACTCTATAAAAACTGGCCTGTAATGACTTATTATTAGTTATTAAGTTAGTAAGTTATTGTTTCACATTTTCACATAACAAAAAAAGAAAAAGAAAGAAAAAAATAGAAATTTGTACTATTTACATAAAATAAAGTGCTGCATATCTTCAGGTTTATTGTAAGATGAAGAGATGAAAAGAGGGCAAACAGCAGGCATGAATAATATTGTGTATTTTAAAATAAAGTAAGCAGTAAACTTACTGATTTCTTGGCCTGGGTCTTATTTGTTTAACATTGTTCTAATGATCTGTTGAAGCTATATCGCTTTACATAGCACCTTTAACATCTCTTGAAAACAGCACAGAAACATGTCTGACTGTTTTATCAGTGTCTCGACACATTATTCAGGGTCTGCTAGCTCACTTTGCAGTCTACTTTAATTGGTTGGCACTGTCTAGCTTCTTTCTTTCCTCATTTTCTGTTTGAAGTCTGCTAATTTCTCAGAGGAACTGACTGGGACTGAGTGTGTGTTCTTTGTAAGAAATTAAAGTCTGAGAGCAGCCTCTACAAATGATCTCTTCTTTAAATATTCCTACTTGTTTTGCTTCCGCCTTAATTTTTTTTTCTCCATTGTTTTTCTTTTGCTTTCTTTCTTCTTTATTCGTCTTCCATTTTAGCTCTATAGACCAATTATGACTGCTCTGCTAACTTCATATGTTAGCTCTCTATACAAGCCACTGGCCTGGCAGTGGCTTACATTTCAGTGATCGAGGCAGAGATGCAGCACTAGAAAGAGGCAGCGATTTAAAGTGACAGACCAGTAGAGTGACAAAGATATGAGAGAAGAGGGGAAAAAGAAATGAGAAAGCTGAAGAGTCATATTAAAAGAGATGAATAGTGATTTACTGGTTCAGGGAGTGTTGTATCTCGTCTGCTGACTGGGAAATTGGCTTCTTATACTGTGTGTGTGTGTTTTGAGAATACGACCATGTTTGTGTGTACTTACTCATATGCATATGCTTTCTGGTTTCTTTTTGTGTGTGTTTACGAGACCAAGCTCTTGCTAATCAGTGTTGTTTGGGACTTGCAGTGAGAGACATTCATCTGGATTTGGCTCTAATTATCTCCGTGGTGATTTTCACCAAGTGATTCAGGTTTGCTGTTTGGTGTGTTGCGTGTGTGTGTGGCAGCTTTGCTAGAGTTTTTCTTTGCTTTAACTTTTTTTTTTTTCTGTTTCTTTGTTTTGTTTTTGATTAATGAGATTCCAATCAGCTCTGTCTAGACAAAAGAAGCTCTTAAAACAAAGAACTCTATGGAGATTAGTAAGGATGAAACAGGAGAAATTTATTAGAAGAAGATGGTAGCCAAAGAGAAGATACCTAACATTTAACCCCTTAAGACCTACCATAGATCCAAGTTCGCTAGAGCTTATCTTTATATTTTACCTGCTGTAGTGACATTTTTGGGAGCATTTCAAGTTGTTTTATATCAATACAACCATTAGAGCCCAAATTTTAATAATATGTAATCATGCAGTCCATAGTAACTACATAAATAGCAAAAAAGTGCAATAAACCACAAAAAAAATTGAAAATCCTTTTTGTTTTTTTTTAAATATTTTTCTAGTTAGGGAAATTTGAGAGGTTTATCCTCTCAAAACTGTAAATAAAAAAAAGGTACACAAAATAGTTTCCAACCACAGTTAATTTAATTTGAGTTTCTTCATAGTTTTATTTTTGAGATACACCAATTTTTATATACTGCAGGAAAAACGAAAATAAATATTATAATGCAAATTTGCAAGAAAAACTGCATGTGCATCAAAATAAACTATTTCCAACCGTGCAATTCAAGCAATTTAAGCATCCCAGAAACTAAACAGAAAAGCATAAAGTCAAACATGATTTTTAAAAACACGAGAATAGGCTTATATATATATTAGAATAGGAATATAAGTTCCGCGAAAATGACATTACTTCCGGTCTCGGGCAGGGAATGGCAGACATACGATAGTTCGTGCTGACGTTCTATTCCAACATAGAAAATGTTTTGAACAGCTGATCGGATCAGCAAAACCAGTTTCTGGAATATTGTGTTTTTGTTGCTGCCAGTGGTTTTTACGCAACATTTGCAAAGCTTTATGTGGAAGGAAACAGTGACCTAGGACAATCTGATGGCATAAGATGCAAGTACAAACTCTCCGGTTTCATATGCAAAAAAAAACCTATTGCGCTAGCTTATGTGGTTGCGGTTCTACAGGCATTTAAAAAAATAGTTACACAAAACGGAACGTTCCTGCTCTGACCATTCTAAAAGGGTTAAAGCTTTATTATCAGAAGTGTAACTAATCATTGGGATTATATTAACCCTAACATATAAGAATCTGTACTTTTTAAAAATTGTTACACAAAGTTTTGGCAGTCAGAGATCCAAGAAAGTAATTATTCTGAAGGACTTGCTTGAAAAACTATTAAATTTTGTCTAAAAAAAATGTAGGGTTTAGGGTTATCACTTAGACGTTGGAAATGATCAATTGAAGACTTTGTTTATTATATTTAGCACTTTGGGTGCCTTGAAAAGTGCTATATAAATGCAATCCATTATTATATTAATTCATATTATTTCCTCAAAATATTTACTTTTTAAAATCAGCAACCTGGGTTTAAAATGTAGTTCTGGAAATACCAAAAACTGAACTTTCTTCAGTGGCCATATCAGGGTTGATTCTGAAAGCACAACAGTAACAACATTATCCATTGATTAGTCCAGTCGCAACTTGAATCCTTTATATAAGCATTTTGCTAGTACATCTTGAAGCTTTGAAACTCGACATAATCACAGAAGGAACTCAATGGGATATTGAAGCACAGTCCACACATGGTAAATGGTAAATGGACTGGTTCTTATATAGCACTGTTCTACTCTATCTGAGCACTCAAAGCGCTTTATACAACTAATGCATTCACCCAATCACACCCATTCACATTTTTCTAAGTGTTTACTATCTAACATTCACACACATTCACACTCCAATGGATGCATCGGAGAGCAACGTGGGGTTAGTATCTTGCCCAAGGATATTTGGCATGCAGATCGAACCACCAACCTTCCAGTTAGTAGCTGACCTGCTCTACCACCTGAGCTACAGCCACACATACTACACTTACCTAGTGCAGCAAAGCTAATCCCACCGTAAAGCTAAAGCTTTTTGACCATAATGGAGATCATGATATACATTATAAAAATCATTGTGTCAACAAGATCTTCAAATGATCAGTTAACACCAAAAACTTGTCACTATAACGTATTACTTAAATGGTAACTTAGCTGACTTGATTTGCAACAACATTTAAAAAGTAACAGTAAGTAGTAAGATAGAAAAATAGTAAGAACACTTCGTAATGTCACCCAGTATCAGGACTAGAGCCTCATTTTTTGTTAAATTTCAAAGTAGGTAATCATATCCCTCTTGTAGCAAACCTTTTTTACTTTACCACTGTACATGGCTGAAATGACAATAAAAGCCATTTGACTTGACAGAGTACAGAGTGAAACGAGACAACGTTCCTCTGAGAGCCTGGTGCTACATATGACATATAACAGACAAACAAAGGACTACATAGAGTGCAGTGTGCAATGTAACAGTGCAAAACTAGACAGAACGGGACGATACAAACACAAGACAGTGCAATCGAAATGTGCAAAATACTATTATATTGTGCAAAAAGTAGCTTGGTGTCTGAAGGTGTGTGTGTGTGTGTGTCAGGAGTCTGATGGTTTGGTGTTCTGTAGTCCGGTAGTGAGGGCCCTCTTGCTAGAAGGCAGCAGGGTGAAGAGAGGGTATATGGGGTCCTCCATAGTGCTGGTGGCTTTGGGGATAAAAGTGTCAGTTATGGAGGGAAGAGGGACACCAATGATGTTCTCAACTGCTCTGACTATCTGTTGTGGGGTTATGCGATCTGATACGATGCAGGTACCATATCAGAAAATGATGCAGCTGCTCAGAATGCTCTCGATAGTCCCTCTGTAGAACATGGTGAGAATGTATGGAGGGAGATGGGCTTTCCTCAGCTTCCACAGGAAGTACAGATGCTGTTGGGACTTCTTGGTTATGGAGTTGGTGTTGAGAGACCAGAAAAGGTTCTCCGCCAGGTGGACACCAAGGAATTTGGTGCTCTTGACGACCTCCACAGAGGATCCATCGATGTTTTGTCCACTTTCAAAGACAGGTTGTTGACTCTACACCAGTCCGTTAGCTGCTGAACCTCCCCTCTGTATGCTGACTCGTCATTCTTGCTGATGAGACCCACCACAGTCGTGAGTCAGCAGCGTGAACAGCAGTGGGTTGAGCACACAGCCCTGAGGAGCTCCAGTGCTCAGTGTGGTGGTGTTGGAGATGCTGTTACCGATCTGGACTCTCTGAGGCCTCTCCATCAAAAGGACTAGGATCCAGTTGCAGGAGATGTTCAGGTCCAGTAGGCTTAGTTTTCTGATCAGGTGCTGAGGAATGATTTTGTTGAATGCTGAAATGAAGTCTATGAACCGCATTCATACATATGTGTCCTTATTGTTCAGATGGGTGAGGGCAAGATGTAGGGTGGTGGCGATGGCGTCATCTGTTGACCGGTTGGGGTGATAGGCAAACTGTAGTGGGTCCGGTGTGGGTGGCAGCAGGGTCTTAATGTGCCTCATAACGAGCCTCTTGAAGCACTTCATTATGATGGGTGTGAGTGCAATGGGGTGGTAGTCACTGAGACAGGACAGTGAGGACTTTTTTGGCTTAGGAATGATGGTGATGGCCTTGAAGCACGTTGGGATAACAGCAGTGCTCAGGGAGAAGTTGACTATGTGAGGACATCTGTCAGCTGGTCTGCACATTCTCTGGGCACTCTTCCAGGAATGTTATCCAGACCAGCAGCTTTCCGTGGGTTAACTCTTATAAGAGTTTTCCTCACATCAGCAGAGGTCAGACACAGAACCTGGTCGTTGTGAGTGGGGCTGGACTTTCTCACCAACACATCATTATGAGCGTCAAACCGTCATCATGGAGTATTGTGTGTAGAATTTTGTGTTTGGAATAAGCCTGTAAAAGGGCAAAATGTGGAACAAGTGGAGTGGTTTTTTAAGGAATGTATACCTGAAAAAAACAACAAAAAACAGAAGCAAAACATAACTGTTAAGGTACTGAGGGTGCAGACTCAATTGCAGGACTCCGAGATTCAAGTTTAACAATTTATTTACAAAAGTCCACCAAGTGTATATACAGAGTAGTGCAATTGTGCTACGTACAGCCGGTGAGGGAAGGGGGTCCATTCGTTCCTCAGCTCTCCAAGCACACGACTCCAGCTCACTCCACACTCACTCCACACGACTCCAGCACACTCCACACTCACGTAACACGATTCACACGGAGAGGGATCCAGGAGGTATGAAGACAAGAACACGGGGTGAAGCACAACACACGAGCGACACGATATACTGAGCTTAGACTTTGGCTTATACTAACGAGTAGCAGACAACAATCCAGCAACGGCCAGCAGTTCTCTCCTGGCTTAAATGCTGGATGGCAGATGAGCTGCAGGTGTGAGAGCACCAGTGGAGGCTCGGACCGAGGGCGTGAACCCGCAATGAGTTCCGCCCCGGTGACAGAGGAGAGGAGAGGTAGGGGAAGAGGGAGGGGAAAAGACAGAGAGAGAGAGGGAGGATGATCAGCATCCCACTGATCCTCCAGGCCGTGACAATAACTTACCAGATTCATGAAAAAAAAAAAAACTGTGTCCATGCGACTAAGACCAAAAGCCCACTAACTTGATGGAAAATAAAAACAGCATTATCTTAAGAGCCTGGATAATACTTAAGCTTATATTGATCTGTTTTTCTAAGACCTTAAAAAAACCTCATTCAGCTTCACAATATGCTGCCACATAATCCCATGCTCAAGTTCAGCTTGTGAAAACCTTTGAGCTGAATAAAAAAATAGAAACAGAACCTTGAAGGCAAGACAGGAAATTGCTAAAGAGAAAGCAAATGAAATGATAAAGGGTCAAACACATCTTATTAATAAAGAAATGAAACACTACACACATAAAAGCTAAATTACATGCTCATTGTAAAAACATGTCTAGTGCCATTTTTTGTCAATACGAAATATGACGTCATGTTGTTTACTGGTGTCAATAGACTTACGTTAGTTTATACTAGCTAACTACAGAAAAATAAGGGCGCTAAAACTAAAAATCAGTTCAAGGGGATCCCTTAAATGTTATGTTAAGAAACCGAGGATATACTGTCCACTTTCACTCTCTGTAGCTGCACTGAAACTAGCTAGCAGCAAAAACAGGTGGAAAAAGGATTGTCCCATTAAAGTGCAGCTAGCCAAGCAACAAACAGCCACTTACTGCTGGCTGTTTGCAGACAGTGAAAGTGGACAAGATTTCCTTGATCTCTTAATATAAAACTGACTGTTGCAGCCTTATTTTCCTTTGCATTATTGATTCTCTCACTAGTTAGTTAACATGACCTAATGAAATTTTGTTAGCCACAACCAACCACATGACATCACATTCTTTACTGAAAAAAGATGGCGCTGCACATGTTTTCAAAACAAACTTGGAGGACTTCACAGAGTTACATCCGTGATGTAAATAAAGATATTGTAGATGTAGTGTTTCATGTCCTCTTTATAAGAAACAGCCTGCATCTCATCACTGTATCATTGCTTTTGTTTAATCTGTTGTTGTTAGTGGTCAAGCTGATTTGCTTCTGTTTAGACCTGGCAGTCATTTATGTTTTAGTCGAAAACAATGTTCAACAAAGTCTGGAGGAAAGTGAAGACAAAGAACATACCTTTAAAAGGAACTGAAAGTCCCTCTGCAACATTACTCTATTATCATGTAGAAAAGTAGAGAAATGTCTCTACAAGGCTGTGGTGGAAGGATACAGCTTCAAGTACATGAAATACACATTGATCTTGGAAACATGCAGACGGGGGTTCTTATTGTAAAGAAAGAAAGTTCTCTTAGATTTTGGGCAGGACCTTTATCTTGTATCTCTTACTCTAAAACCCAGTTCTAAAAATATATTAAAATCAGAATCAGAATGCAAAAGCTCCTTTGGTCCCACTACTGGTAAACTTTTCAGGGATGTCCGTCCATAATTTTCTGTCTGCAGAAAGTTTTTGCAGATTAATTATTTACCACTGTAAATGGGTACGCCTGGATATTGTTTATCATAGCTTCAGAAATGCATATCAAAGTGAAAGAAAATAACGTGGAAGATAGTGTCTCGATTTCTTAAGAAGGAGAGAATGTAAATGACATTTGCTCAGCTCTTCTCATCATCTGCAGAAGAACTACTTGCTGTACATGTTCTCATAAACAGCTCACCATTAATAATCACCTGCAAATATTAAATATATCAGTTAATATGAACACCCCTTATCTCCTGTTCTGAATTATCTCAGGTTCTCAGATTAATGTTTTGTGCCGAACATATTCACTCTACCTCGCCTAATCCCTCATATTAAATTGTGCTCTGCTTATAAAGGCAAGATGTTAAATTGTTAATGATGAGTCATATGAGTAAAACCTTAAACGTACAAGAATGGGTAATTCTGCTTTGACGGTGAGGTGCAGTTAAAGTTCAAGAGACATGATGTAGGAGCCTGATAGTGTTCATGCACTTGTGATTAGATGCTGTAAAAACTAAACAGCTACCTGTGTTGGGGAAAGTAATAGCAGCCCTTATTATTTCAACACGTTTTAACCTTGAAAAACATTCTGAAAATGGAGGACTATGTATGCAAATGGCTGTAATTGACCACTTGAATAAAAATTTATTGTGCTGGTGCACAGCTGTGTCATTGCCCAAATACTGTGGGCCTGACTGTATCTGTGGCCTTGTACCTGTTAGAGATGTCTAGTTTACTTTAAAAGCATGCTCTGAAAAATCCAGAGGTAAACCAGATATAGTTGTAAAGTCGAATGTTTCTCACTGATGTAGTTCTTGTCTGTGGAATACCTCATTTATGAGTAGAGTATGTATTCATCTCTAGAGTGTTGGCCCTTTCAACACTCTGTGCCTTTTTGATGTGCTGTAACCTACGACAGTATTTCTTTTGTCTTACCATCTCTTTCAGGTGATGCTGTTTCATCTCTACCCCTGCCACAGCTCTTATTAGTGGTGACACAGCATTCACAGCACTTGCCCCCCTGCCCCTCGTGCTCTACTTTTCTCTTTCTTGGTCAGGTCCCTGGAGAAAGTGCCAAATAAAACCTTTTGGTTCAACCGGTTGAGGATTACCTACATTGTGATCATCTGATTACAATACAAGGGAATTCTTACAAAGAAACAATCCCCTTTGATTCACAGGTGTGCAAACAGCTACTGAATATATAATATGTATAGTATGATTACCTATTGTTCATTACAGGTATGCAAATGCACATTTAAATAATACAGATTTTCTCATAATTGCAGGTAGTTCTTGTGGATGTAGAACTTATTCTACATCACACTTTGATAAATGAGGCGCCCATTACATGGATTGGTACTTATAGAGCACTTTTATACTGTAGCTGAGCACTACAGTACAAAGCTACAGCCACACTTGTTCATAATGCTTCTTGAAACACATTAATTTCAGTTACCAGTGAAAAACCACTCCTGCTTTTCTTATTTATTTATTTTTAATTTTTTTCAAAGCAAATTATTATATTGAATTTGATATTGCCACATAACTACAGATGTTCCCAATGTTGAGTATGAAAGGTGTAATATTGAAGGTATACGTCAATTAGAAATTTGTGTGTTATGCATTTCACTAGTCTGACCTAACAATGATAAATGGTTATTAATATTGTAACTGCAAAGTGGGAAGAAATTTTGTAGTAATTTCAACAGTAATTTCACCAAATGCTGGTTAGCTGATTAATAAAACTGAAAAAGGACATTTTGAATTTGCAGAAAGCTTTTAATAGCCCCAATAAAACCCCACAGGGTTATAAGTGGCATGGAATAAAGGTGACAATAAAACAGAAGTCAAAGAATAAAATTGTCAGTATAAAAACACACCGAATTTGTATTTATATGTTTTACATTCAGTCAGTCATTTATTTATTTTCTCCTGCTATCGCAGCTACCAGGGTGAAAAGCAAGGTGCACCCTAGAAAGATCACCAGTTTTGATAGATATGCCACAGTCATGTTTGTTCATAGTGAGTATATGGGCAGTTTTGATATTAAATAAAATGGACCTGGGAGTGTGCAGAGGGTTGTTTTTATGTATTTTGATCCTGGTATTTGGAACAAGCTGCCTGCTGACCTGAGGTCAATGACGACTGTGTCTACATTCAAACACAGTCAAAACCTTTTTTTTTTCACTGTGTTTGAGTGTGTGTGTGTGTGTGTGTGTTGTTATTACTTCTTTGAAAAGTTTTAAAGTGGCGTTTTCTTTGTAAACATGCAAACGTTTTTTTTTTTTTATTTTATCTTCTGTGTTATGCTCATTGAGTTTGACAATAATGAAATGCTTTATTAATAAAATTGCAATTGCCATAGGAACTGTTAATGTATTACATTACAGCTATAAAACATAAATTCTTCTATTCTCCCCCATTAGTGTAAAGCAGAACAATGGGCAGTTTATCACGTCTTTTTCTTGACCTCATCAGGTCTAAGTCAACTTCAGTAATAAAACCTAACCTGAACACTGATCACTTATCCTAGAACCCGCATGTAATTCTAGCTCCTGGTGTCCTAAATTTTGTCAATCAATAGAAAAGAAAAAAAAAAATTTCTCTCTCTAAATAGGCTCATAATGACCTGGTGTTGAGATAATAATATTTATATGTATATATATATATATATATATATATATATATATATATATATATATATATATATATATTTTTTTTTTTTTTTTTTTTTTTCTTTTTTTTTAAAAACAGCATTCTAAA
>VUQR01035782.1:0-18936 GCA_015108515.1 Hemichromis elongatus
AGCAGCTACCATCACCTTGTTGTATAACTTGTAACCCAAGCATGACTTTAAACAGGGTTCCTTGTTCTTGTCTGCCTTTACTTTCCTGCTCTTGTGGTTAGACGTAAGTCACAGGTTGAGAAGGCGAAGAGCACGTATGGTTTACTTTAACTTTTTTCACACCTTTTTTTAATGTGATTATGCAATTTTATTTATTTACATTTTGTCCTGCACCCCATCCCGTTCAAACATAATTAGCCAAATTTAGGCCGGCCAGTTGGTGAGACTCTTTTATCAGTCACAAAATTCCTATCAGAGGACGTTGCTCTCTTACCTTTTTACTAATTGATGGGTGTTGGATCAGTATAGCCACTAAGCATCACTGTTAGACCTTAAAAAACCTGTGATCATTTCACCTGAAATAGATACATTAATTTATCGTGCATGCGTTGCAGTAAATCAAAGAAAAAACTCTTAGTGATTTGCTAATGCAAGTTATTCTTACAGTATCGTATAGGTTTTGGTTTGGTGTTACAGTTATTTCACTGATGTTTTTCTTTTCGTTTCAGTGGTAAATTGGTGTCTCCAAAGTGGAAGAACTTCAAAGGGCTAAAACTGCTTTGGAGAGACAAAATTCGCCTCAACAACGCCATATGGAGAGCCTGGTACATCCAATGTAAGAGTTCCTCGGTGCTTTTCATTTCATACACAGAAAGTGAAAGTTTTCGGTTGATATTTAATTAAAAATTGCCTTTACTGTAACACAACTTGAATCAAGCTACAACATCCAGGAAGAAATCACAGTCTGGTTTAGTCCTTTGTGATAAACGTAAACCATATCAAGTTCTTTAGCCTATAAATCCTTTTACTGTTCCACCAAGACCCATTTCATTGGCAAAAGTCATTGAAACAAACATAAAAGAACGTCTTGTAAAAGCTCTAATTCAGAAGGCCATGACTGATGTTTTAATGAGACCCATCTATGGTGTAGAGACAACATTTCACTGTCTCTGATTCTTTTACCCAGAATCTTTCTGCCTTTTACGTCTGGTAACAAGGGCTCCTATGAGTTCTAGTAGGGTTTTGCAGTTCACTGATCTTAAATTTCATTTACAGTTTTAGCGTCCAGTGATTAATTGTTTTATTTTTTTAAAGGGATTAATGCTTCATGTTTTCTTTTGATGTGATGCTCTTGGTTTCTCTATCTGCACAGCCATTCTGTTCAAAATGTATTTCGCACCAGATATGTTTAGTTTTGTTCCTATTTATTTGGTTTTCAGCTAATTAAAGTGCAAATAAATTTATGTTTAAAAAGAGAAAAAGATGAAACATATGAAAATTATTGATTTTGTTTAAGGTTTTTGCCATAATTTATCAGCCCTAGATTCTACTAAGAAGCCTTTTACAGTACTGTGGAAAAGTCTCGAGGCACTCCTCATTTCTTTATGTTTTGTTTCCGAATTTAAATTTTAATAACTGAGTGGATGAAGCAGCGTTGCCTCTTTTTATGCCAATTTAAAAGCATATCTTTCTCATTTACTTAGTAAAATATTAAGAAATTAGCACTGAATTTTATCACTACGAAAACTGCATAAAGATCTAGAACAATGAAGGGGATGAACATGAAAGGCTGTATGCATCCTTTTCAAAGGACAGAACACCCACAATTTAGTGCCTTGTAGAACCACCTTTATCAGCAGTAACTTGAAGTACTTGTTTTATATGCGACTTTATCAGTCTCTCACATTATTGTGGAAATTTGGCCAGGTCTTCCTTTTAACGTTGCTTCAGTTCAGTTTTGCTGGCATTTATTAATGCACTGTTCCCTTAAGGTCCTGCCACATCCTTTCAGTCAGGTTGAGGTCTGGACTTTAACTGGGCCTTTGCAAAACCTTGATTCCCAATTTGAGCCAAGCTGAGCTTTAGCTATTGAACTGGTGCTTCACATTTGCATCAAGAATGCTCTCTGACAGATAATGTGTGGTGACTGTGTTTGGTTTATTTTGCAAGCTGTGCTGACATGTTCCTTTAGAGAGAAGAGGAGTTCTCCTGGCAACCGGTTCACACAAGCTGTGCTTGTTCAGTGTTTTTCAAAATGATCTAACTTTAACATTTAACATGCTAACTGAAAACTGTAGATTCTGAGATGTAAGCTTGAGTTTTTTCATTGTTGTTTTTTTAAATAATTTTTTAACTATTTGGCTTTGGGATACATTTTCTGGGACATCTTTTCTTTGGATTGTAGTAGTATGTTAATACATACCTGAATGCTCCAGGTGTGTATTGCTGATGATCAATTAATTAACCAAGTGCATTTGATTTGCAGCTGATTCGCTTCTTAATGCTATGTAAGCAGTACATGAGTAGTTATTCACAGGACTTCATAGAGCTTGTGAAAATTTTGTTTTTCATGTGACTTTAGATCCTGGGGGGGAAATCAGGTCAAAGAACAGGAAGTGTGGAATCAGCAATTTAACAGACAGGAAACAAGCAGGCTGCATGCAGCAGGTGAATTCATGTAATCTGCACTGATATGGGAAAACCAAAGGGAGAAGAGAAAAATGCCTATAGTAACATCGTAATAAGTGTATGATGGGTGTCATAAAAATCTCTTGCTATATTGGATAAATGATCAGCCATTTACAGACAACAAAGAAATGCAGGATAGGATGAGACGGTCATATAATGATACTGAAGGGAATGGAAAGGATCACATGCTGGTCTTACTTCCACCTTATTGGTTCTTAGAGATAGTTTCTGGTCTTCTGTCTCCAGTACCCTTTCTTACACAGGCTCTTGATCCAGCAGTGTGAGAGCAGAGTGAATGGGTTTTGGAGAAACCTGTAATCAAGCTCTCCTATTATCGCTGTTGAAATCTTATAAAGATTTTGTGGGACGTGTACTGACCTGAATACTGCTTTTAAAAATGCTTTTAGGACATGTCAGCATGCTTTTCTCAGTAAAATTATAGTTCAAGCTTCTGTTTGTGTTTATATATTGTGGTCCCTCTGATATGATACTTTATCCCTTGTGAACATGTTTCTTGGAAGTCATTACTAAAGCAGGACCTTATGCAACACACCTAGCCACTTTCCCAGACATGCACTAAACCTAGTTCTAGAATAAAAGAAAATGTCAAGGGAGACATTTAAAATCCATGTTTTGCAAACTGAGCCACTATGTTTTGGCTAATATATTTCAAAGCCATACCAGCCTGATGATGAATGACTTAAAATGGAGAGCTGCATGTCTTAAATATACTTTGATGTGAGTCCAAGTTCACCACAGGTGACGCCTGATTTGTGGAAATGACTAATAGTAACTTTCAGCTACGTCGCTAAGTAAACTAAATCTGGGTCAAGTGTTTTTTGAGCTGTGTGAGTTATGACTACTCAAATATTTGTTTTGACAATAAAGCTTTAACTTGCAGTTGTGGTCAAAATGTTACATCCACTCATCATCGACATAAATTTTGTAGCAATTTTGGGGTTTTGGTGATTTCGTTAAACTCTTTTTCTAAGGGGGAATGAAAAAGGGTAACTATGTAGATACAATAATTTAGAAATTACCATATATATAAATTTATCCTCTGTGGATTCTAGAAAGAAAACTCAAAATGGTTTCCAACCATTGCTTTTTTTTCTTTCTTTTTTTTAATCATCTAAGATGTATGCTATAATATCACTCCACCCTGGAAAAAGAGCTTGAAGAACTTCAGAGTTTGAGGAAATCATTAAGAGACCAGACATTAGCTTGACATTCATGTGCATGATGAATGTATGGAAACTTTTGACCTGAACTGTACATACATGTTACGTTGTTTTCTTTCCTCTTTCATTCTCGCTTTGACCAGTTCCAATAATAAAAAAATCCAACTCTGTATTTTAAACTTGAGTTATTTTTCAAACCAGATGTGGAGAAAAGATCGAATCCCGTTTGTCACTTTGTGACACCACTTGATGGAAGTATGGACCTGGACGTCCATCGTCCTGAGGTAAAGATAAACAAGTTTGAACATTGTGAGATGCACAGAGAGTTGTGTTTTCTTTTCACTGAAATAATCCGGTTGTCCAGGCACTAAAAAAACACTTTCTTGACATTGATGTTTGTTTTCCTTTCCTGCTTCTTTTCTTTGTGCCATATGCTTGTCATAGGCTTTGGTTTAGTTCCTATCTCTCTCTCTTTCTCTTTTCCAGGCCATTGCTGCAGAGGGGAAATGCTGGAAAAGAAGAATTGAAATTGTCATAAGAGAATATCACAAATGGAGAACATACTTTAAGAAAAGGGTACAGTATTGTTGTACTGAAACATTGTTTCTGTTAGAAATGTGCTGAGAAATTTTAGTAGACACGTTGTTTAGCCATGAAGCATAAATTATTTATTTAATATTTATTTAATGTTGAACTTGTGAACTCTTTTGTAGCTACAGAAACACAAGGATGACGACCTCTCAAGCTTACTCAAGGTATGCAGCACTGCAACATGCTTAGGTCACTAACAAGACGTCAATATTAACAAATGTCATTAGTATGAACATCTGTTTAGCCAGATGTTCATACTAATGACATTTACCCACACTAACCCAGTCACCTTAAAAATGATTTATATTTAGGAGATCATCTGTGACTGTGCAAACAAGGCACTTTTGTGTGCACATAATTTAGCTTGTAAAACTATGTACTCACTCACTCACTCACCCACTCACTCATTTAGGATACCATTATACCTGCCATGTGGAATATGGTCACATCTGCCGTAATTTCTGCCAGTCACGCACGTCTCGATTTCTGTAACCTGGCACATTGTGTCACTGCTGGGTTGAAGACACGAGCGTAGGATTGTGTTGTTTTCCTTACTGCTGTTTTATTGATCTGTCGATACAGAAGCTCGGAGAATCACCGAGATTTGAAGGGAGGTGTTGCAAAATCTTGGGGGAAAAAATTGACACTTTCTAGGGCAAACGAACAGTTATAGCTAAAACTTCTGTTCCCTGAAGGAGAGTAATGAGGTACAAGAAATAAGTATGGGCTATCACTACCACTATGTCCTGGCTGAAGAAACTTTATTCATGCCATAAGGCAGATGACCAGTGACCACGTGCTCAGCGCCACCTGCACATATACCCCCTGTCATCACAGTCATCCCTCAGTTTAATATTTTGATACACACCGAGCCAAGCTGTTGTACCTTGTTCGTGTCCTTCAGGGAACAGAATTTATAGATATAACTGGTCGTTCACTTTGAGTGAGTTAACTCAGTACAGCACATAAGTATGGATCATGTATACATGCCCCACAGAGCAGCCACCAAACTAGAATCAGACCACCAGGACCTTAGCGTGTGGTAGACCCAGCAGAAAGGACAGCATAAGCCACTGAAGGGGCTTGACATCCAAATGATAAAACTTAACAAAAGTAACGTCCAGCACAAATATGATGGCCCACTTAAAAAGAGCCCATAAAGATTTCCATTCCCACGATGGAATGAACTCTCACACCCTGGGGCAAAGCGAGACCCTTGGTGCTGTATGCCAGTGAGTTGGCTTCTATATTCCAGTGGGACAGTCGCTGTTTAGAAAGAGCTCAACCTCTGGCTTGATTAGTGAAGCACACGAACAACTGGTCACATAAACTCAAATTCGAAGTAAAACCAGATTCAAGGTTATGCCGAGGTTCCTAACAGAGGATTTTGCCAAATAATCAAGAGGTCCAGGTGTCTCCTTTATCCCACATATGCATTTTTTTGGTGCAAAGATAATTATTTCAGTTTTGTTTTAATTTAATTGAAGAAAATGTTCATCCATCCACCATCCACTGTTTAACAGTGTCAAGGCACTTTAACAAACTGTGGAGTTTAGACACGAGCGCTGATGTTGAGGTGTGAGTGTCAAACTTATTGTTCAGGAGAATAATGGAGCAGCTACCTGTGCTGTAATGCTGAATATAAATGGATGTGGTCGTGTGATTATGTTACCGACGGCACACGAAATGACCAACATTCCGGGTATACTGGGATCCTCACCCACTCATCACTGTGCAAAAATTTGAAATGTTAAATTTAAAGCAGATATTTAAAAAAATGAACATTTTTATCGGTTTTATTCAAACTTTAGTCAGCAGACCAAAATAAAATCAGTATTTGGTTTTAGTGATCTTTCCCTTTAAAACAGCAACTGTTTTTCTGGGAATTTGGGTCATCTTCTGTTTCTTCATGTAATCCCAGACTCGGTTCATGATGATGAAATTGGAGCTCCTTGTGGAGCCTAGAATCCTTTGCCTGAAAATTATTGTTTTGATGTGAGTGAATACAGATATAAAACCACACTCATCTGTCCTCAGTACTTCATCCGTGAAGACATACTGTATGGTTTTTACCAAGCTAACTATCTTTAACCTCTAACTTAGCAAAATTCCCACCGTCAGGGAGTGTTATAACTGATGAGACTGTGTCTTACTCAGGCTCAGACATCCAATTGCTGATTTTCCAAGGTTTATTCTCACGAATACAAACTGCAATACAGTACAGTAATCAAGCATCTGCCGGAAGCCAGAAGCCAAAAGCCAAAAGCCAAAAGCCAAAAGCCGAAAGCCAAAAAGCCAAAAGGTAATTAACAGCTCGGTCTCATCGGTTGCAACAGTTATAATAATTACCTGTGGTTGCAGTCGTCACAGTTATACTAACAACGGCCGGTGGTCACTAATCAACTGTAAACATATAGCAACTTAAACATAAATACACAAATCACTCCGCTTAAAACATAACTGGCGGTTACAGTTTGATAAAATACAACAAAACAAATTGGCCTGTTACAAATACGTACTCTCCCCAGTCAAAAGTCACACAAACTGATATTTATCTCACTACCTCTAGGTTTAATGACGGCACACATTCAGTATGGAGTAGTGGAGATCAATCCACTGACGGTCCAAGTGGACAGCCCACACTACTACCTGAGTTAATAGACCATGGTATTCATTGGTAGTCTCCCCTCCCAGTATTAACTAGGCCTGACCCCGATTGGCTTCCAGGATCAGATGAAATTGGGTGTACTCACAGCGTGTGGCAGTAAGCTTTACTACCCTGAGCTTAAAGGTAATATGACTTACGGCCATACCACTCGCTGGTTCAGGGAGCATGGCGTCTCGGTATATTCGGGTTGTCAGCTGACCTAAAACATTGCTTAAATAGGCCTGAACAACCGGAGCAACCCCAGATCCCAACATTAGCTCCACTAGGCATCATGGATGAATTACTTTAGCCATCTCTCTTCTTACCTTGCTCACCTATTATTGGAACTGGGTAAAGCTAAACTCAGACCACATGGTTTTTTTCCATTGCTACAGAGTCCGATCTTTACGCTTTCCCAGTTAGTCTCAGTGATCAGTGGTTTTCTCAAAGCTGCGTAGCTGTTTAGTTTCAGTCCCTTCAATACTCTTCCCATCATGTGTGGAAATGCTCTTACTTTTTCTGTTAAACGTATTCATGACTTCTAGTGTTTCAGTTCATTCCTCCAAATGTTTTTCCAGACACGATCGCTCAGGATTTCTTTAGATTTAATATTATATTAGAGAGTGTTTAACTATTTTTTTTCTTTGCTTGATCTAGGACAAAAAATAGACTGAAATGGAGTAACACATTTTCCATGACTTTGGGATAGATCTTTCAATATGGTTGTTTAAGAAATGAGAAGCCACTCACTGCATCAATTACAGTCAAATAACCTGTTGAAAACAGAAACATTGTAATCACTGCAGTAATTATCCAATTATTGGAAAACTCTTGGCTTTTTGCTTAGTTACATTCAGGTGGTGACTTTTGTTTTTTTTGGCCCGGCACTTGACACAGGGGTGTATTTTCAATTTCAAACATGAAGCCAAATAATACAGGCTATATCAGCAAGAGAACACTGTACACAGAGGACGGACCCCCAACCCAAATTAAATCAGCTATTGTTAAAAAGAACTAAATTGATTTGAGTTGAACAACTGAAGATATGATTACTGATTTGGTTGATTCATAACAGTTGTAGTTTCGAGCTGTTTTTTATGTGTTGAAAACATTTAAAGTTCAGTAAGGGGAGATCATTTTGGAAAAATTCCAGTGATTTACTGAGATACAGAATTTGAATCAAAGCTGTTTAGTGATTAGGCTGAGATAAACCATCGCCATGAATGCGAGTCTGACATTACAAAGACAAAAGAGCACTGAGATTTGAAGCACACAGAACTGAAGCTGATTGGGTCACGGAAGTCAGGCAAGAAAATGATTGGACTAGAGTAATGGTGTCAGTCCTGCGCTTGACAACATGGGAAAGTAAATGTAAAAAATAAATTAAAAAAATGATCAGCCTGCTTGAATGTAGATCCAGGTTCATCTTGTAGGCTTTGTTTGAAAGACTGAATTAACGGTCGTAGCTTGCATCCATCTAAAATCCATAAAATGAAATTTCCCATCAAACTTTCGCACAGTACATGTAAACGAGTTCACAATACTACATCTTACTGCATGCTTGTGTGTTGCTAACTGATGTGGTTGCTGCATTTTGAATGCTCAAAGGGGCCGGAGGAGCAGTTATCCCTGTTTGGGGAAGTCTCTCCAGACATGCTCCGTGTCTCCTTTTATCAGGATGAAGAGGCTGCTGCACGCCGTGTGACTCGTCGTGTCAATTATGAAGCGCCTGCCCCCATGGAGATGGACAACCTCTTCGACATGGACGTTTTGATGTCTGAGTTTACAGACACATTGTTTTCTACGCTGGCCTCACACCAGCCCATACCCTTCCCTAATCCGAGGGAGATTGGTAAGAAAATCAAGAAAAGACATGTTTCTGGATCTCTTATATTTCATAAACACAGCCCAGACTAGCCCCCTACTCCCCATAACTCTACCTCTCCTGTCCACAGCTCATGCAGGGAACGCTGACATGATCCAACCAGGACTCATCCCATTACAGCCCAACTTGGATTTCATGGACTCATTTGATCCACTGCAGGGTAACAGTAAAGCACCACCCACAGCTGCATCAGGACTTGACACAGACTAATAGTGCACACTGTACAGAAATCAAGCGCACATATTCTAGTAACTTTGCTACAGCAGTTGGCCTAGCTTAACGCAAAAAGTAGTGTGGTTTTACTAACCTCTAGCTAACATAGAGACTCTTGTTCCAGACTTATTTCACAGCCTCCGTCAGCCCGCCTTCCCCTCTGTTTCCCCCACTGCATCATCTGTCACCCCTCTACCCAGCAGCAGCTCTCAGTCACAGGTAAACACAGATCCAAGGCTCAGTACCTAACACACACCACCATTAAAAAAACGTCTGTTCAAGGAGAGTTTTTTTATTTTCTTAGATTTTAAATTTCTTTGTATTTCTGCCACGTCTGCCACCAACTTTCTGCCTTACTGTAGTTAGACAAAGACAATGAAGTAACATAATAATATTACTAAACTTTTTACATAGCACTTTCATACATGACTTGCTCAAACTGATTAACATTTAATTAATTTTCCGTGTTTGGAGAAGTCAAGAAAATAAATAACTCTGAACATTTGGCTTCTCTTTCATGCTGCCTTCCTCCTTGAAGTTTCTCCAAAGTTATTTAATCAGCCGTGACTTAGCTTTAGTGAGAAAATCTATTTCTCTCGGGTTAATGTTTTTCTGGGTCCCTGTATGAAATTTAGTAACACAGACACTACACAGGCTCATTATAGCCATGTCAAAGATTTGCAGCATGTTCATGAAACCTGAACCTGGTTGAACCAGTAGACACCTACATTTACCGACACTTTGTTAGATGCACCTTGTTGGTGCCGGATTGGACCTGCTTTTTGGCTTTAGAACTACTCTAAATCTTTATGGTCCAGATTCAAAAAGGTGCTGATCAGAGATGTTGGTCTAAAGTGACGTGATGGCATCGCAGAGTTGCTGCACATCCATAATGTGAAACTTCTGTTCCACCATAGGTGCTCTATTGTATAGAACTGGTGGCTGTGATATTTAAACAGTGCTCAGTCTGTACAAAATATACACCACCACCAGCATCCTGAACAACTGACAGACAACAGATAATTGCTTTTATGTTGTCTAACTCAAATCTGGACGAAACCACTCAAATGTTGCAGCAGAAATCAATGCTTTATGTTGTCCAATTTTGGTGAGTCTATACAGTGAGGAACATAAGTATTTGAACATGCTGCGATTTTGCAAGTACTCCCACTTAGAAACCATGGAGGGGTCTGAAATTCACATTGTAGGTGCATTCCCACTGTGAGAGACAGCATTTAAAAAACAAATCAGGAAATCACAATGTATGATTTTTATCAAATTTATTCGTATTGCACTGCTGCACATAAGTTGAACACCTGGGAAAATCAGTGTAAATATTTGGTACAGAAGCCTTAGTTTGCAAATACAGAGGTCAAACATTTCCTGTAGTTATTGACCAGGTTTGCACACACTGCAACAGGTATTTTGGCCCACTCCTCCACACAGATCTCCTCTAGATCTGTCAGGTTTCGGGGCTGTCGCTGAGCAACACAGAGTTTAAGCTCCCTCCAAAGATTTTCTTTTGGATTTAGGTCTGGACACTGGCTGGGCCACTTCAGAACCTTCATGTGCTTCTTACGGAGCCACTCCTTGGTTATCTTGGCTGTGTGTGGTCATTGTCATGTTGGAAGACCCAGCCATGACCCATCTTCAATGCTCTGACTGAGGGAAGGAGGTTGTTGCTCTAAATGTCACAATACATGGCCCCATTATCTTCTCCTTTATACAGATCAGTCGTCCTATCCCCTTCCCAGAAAAGCACCCACAAAGCATGATGTTTCTACCCCCATGCTTCACAGTAGGGATGGTGTTCTTGGGATGCAACTGATCTTTCTTTTTCCTCCAAACACAGCGAGTGAAGTTTGGACCAAAAAGTTTTATTTTGGTCTTGTCTGACCACATGACTTTCTTCCACGCCTCCTCTGGATCATCCTGATGGTCACTGGCAAACTTCAGATGAGCCTGGACATGTGATTACTTGAGCAGGGGAACCTTCTGTGTAATGCATTATTTGAATCCATGACGGCGTAGTTCTACCGACAATGACCTTTGAAACAATGGTCCCAGCTCTCTTCATGTCGTGCAGTTCTTATCATCAGTGATCCACACAAGATCTCACCTCGTGCGTGAGATCTTGCATGGAGCCCCAGTCTGAGGGAGACTGGCAGTCGTCTTTAGCCTCTTCCATTTTCTAACCAATTGCTCCAACAGTTGATCTATTTTCACACTAAGCTGCTTGGCAATTGCCCCCTAGCCCTTTCCAGCCTTGTGGAAGTCCACAATTTTGTCTTTGATGTCTTTTTACAGCTCATTGGTCTTGCCCATGGTAGTAGTTGGAGTCTGACTGACTGTGGGGTGGACAGGTGTCTTCAAAGAGCTCACACAGGTGCTGCTATTTTTAGATTAATAGGTGGAGTAGAGGTGGGCTTTTGAAAGGCATAGTACCAGGTCTTTGAGAGCCAGAATTCTTGCTGATTGTGAAAGTTCAAATACTTATGTGCAGCAGTGTAATACAAATAAATTAGTTAAAAATCATACATTGTGATTTCCTGAATTGTTTTTTAAATGCTGTCTCTCACAGTGGGAATGCACCTACAATGTGAATTTCAGACCCATCCATGATTTCTAAGTGGGAGAACTTGCAAAATCGCAGCATGTTCAAATACTTATGTTCCTCACTGTATGCTGGTCTTCTGCTGCAGACCATGTGCTTTAAGAAATGCTATTTTGCATACCTTGGTTTTAACAAATGGGTGTTTGAGTCAGTGTTGCCTTATCAGCTTGAAGCAATCTGACCATTCTTCTCTGACATCAATCAAGACATTTTCACCCAGAGGAACTCCTGCTAACTGGATATTTATCTTTTTGAACCATAACTATTCTCTGTAAACCCTACAGATGTTTTTGTGGCAAAATCCAAGCAGGTCAGCAATTTTTTAAATACTCACACCAGTCAACTTTGATGCCATGTTCAAAATCACTTGAAGCAATTTTCCTCCTCATTCTGATGATGTGTTTGAATTTCCGCAGATCAAAAAGTTGTACCCAATAAAGTAAACTTATTTAAAAAAAGAAGCTTGTTTGGCAATCATATATGCACACTGTCATAGTCCTGTCACTATACTTCACTGTTATTGACCTTAGATAAATAGTATTTAAAGACAGCACAGGTACTATACTTTAAATATTCCAAAAATAATGACAATCCTTTGGTACAGCACTTAATAATTATGTTAAAGCTGACTGTTTAAATGAATAAAATAGTATGGCACAAAAATAAAATTAACTATGAAGCAAAGCAAATATCTTTAATAATGTAAAAATATTTGAAAAATAAAAATTTCAACAAAGTAGAATATCTCCACTTTGAATGAAAATGAAGGTGCAGGATCAGTTAGCCGTGAGGTCAGTTAGTAATTATTCTGAATATTTAGTACTAAAAATAATGGATCCACTCCTGACTCTTTTAGTACCGTTAGTTAAAGAGCAGGTATAACAGATGTGTCATCAGACAGTCTGTTTACTGTCATCAACCACAGAAGTGTGTCTGCTCTGTATCACATTTACTAAATGTGCTTGTTTCCTTTTCATCCTTTGCCAGGTCCAGTTAATGTCCTCCATTCAGCTGACAACCAACCCCATCTCTCCTTCTAGCCCCATGTCTGTCCCCTCTCCCATGGCCAGTCAGTCAGGCGGTAGTAGCAATGTAGTCTATGCACACAACTACATGTCCTTGTTCCCTGGGCAGGTGGCGCCCAGCGGTCAGGTTCCCTCTGTTGCTCAGCCGTTATCCCATGATCCTCTGGTACAGTGCCTTCCAGGTCAGGACATGCCCCCAGCAGCACCCATGGTTACCTCACCTTTGAACAACACCTCAGTCTTGGATGAGACTGAAGCGCCATCTGTGATTACACACACAGCCTCCTCCACTATCACGCCCAGCAACTCAGCCACCACCTTTAGCCACAGCTCGAAGTATAGCACCTTATCTGCACAAACACAAAGTCAACCGTCTCATCTCCAAACCTTGGCTCCTCTGCCTGCCGCTTCTGTACAGCAACCTCAGACTTTTGCTCTGCCTCGACCTTTACAGCCACCCAGTGCCAACAAAAGTCGGCCCATGCCGAGGATCGCTCCTGCTAACACCCTCCCCTCATCTCAGATCATCCTCACAGGTCTGTGGTTTTTAAACTCAAGATCAGTATTTTATATCTGTAGAAGGAAATGTAAAATGATAATTTTCACCACAAGGTAGTGCTAGAGTATGTCTAATGTTGTAATAGAGACATATTTGAGTTGTTGTAGCTTCACTTCTGTTACACCTGGGGTAGTTATTTCAAGTATAAATGTTTTATTTTTCAGCTTTCATTTTAAATATGACAATCTTTGTAAGGTGTGTCAGGAAAAGCTGTTGAAAAGGGGGTTACACTCATAGATGACATTAAAAGACAGATGTAGTGTGCTGGTCTGAGGTAACCTAAGCCACCCATTTGAAGAGATTTCGCAATCGTATAGAAGACCATATCGTGAGCTCAGCAAAAGGCTTTTCCATGAGCTCATTGTATCAGTCGCTAGTTCCAACTACTAAATCATTTTGTAAACCACCAAGCTAAAGTTTCGTTGTACTATTGTACGAAGTATGACTGTGCAATGACAAAAAGCAGTTAAACTATACTAAACTTAGGTCTCCATTAGACTCAAAACCTGTAAAAATCAAGGTTTAGGCAGTAGTCATGCGATTGACAAGATGATAATAGATAAGCAAACACTGTGCCCTAGTTTCTAGGTCACATCCACAGTTTGTCGCTATTTGTCAGATTTGGTTTCAAAAAGCCTCAAGGGCTCCTGTCCACAAACCAGGAGGGGAGGTTAATGTGGCTACAACCATGTTTTATATACAGCCTGTGGTTAGATTGACCACAGCACTTTCAGATCACTCTATAACATTTTGTATGTGTGTGTAAATCCTCTCAGGCCCTTTCCCAGGTCATGCCAATGCTGTGATTGTTACACCCACACCCCTGAAAGCAGATTTGGTCCCTAACACCGGTGTGGTCATCGCTTCTCCTGCTCTCGGAGCGGTATGTTTGCAGCTCACTGTTTGAATTTATTTCCTACAGTAATGTTAAATAAATCAGTTGTAAAGTTCTAATTCATATTATAGCAAAAAAATCTAATTTTTACCATGTCTTAAAATTAAGCAAATACAACCTCAGATGAACAACAAGACATGATAAATCACATCGTTTGACAATTTACTGAGGAAAAAAGAAACCAGAATGCAGAAGCAGTGTGAGCAAATGTGATTCTATAACTTGCAGTGATAACCTAAAGCAAATTTTCTGTGTGACCTTCAGTGTCTCACATCATTGTGGATGACTTTCTACTCTTCTTTAAAATGCAGGTGTTTGTTTACGCACAGCTCTCTTGCCACACTAATTCAGTGAGGTTGAGGTCTGGACTTGTGATCACTGTCCCCCATTGTCTCATTGAATGATCGACCTGAGATTGTTGGGACTTCTGGGGTTGCTAGGCAGTGGCAGATGCTTCTCATTGCTGATGTTTTTCTTTTTTAGTATTATGTTAAAAAACATCTAAATGCTCCACACTAGCAAAATCTGTTTATATAGAAATGATCACATCTGCTGCTGATTATTTAGTCCAGTGCATGTGATTAACAGCACCTGACCTCTGTTGCCTTCTTCATTTCTGTGGAAGCAGTGACTTAATTTTCCACCGCAGAGCTTCTTTATTTTGGCTTCGTTTCTGTTAGATAAATCACAACAACTGTAATAGGTCATGTTTTTGTAGTTCATGTGAGGCTACGTTTACTTAATTTTAAAGCCTATAAAGGATCAAATGATTTAGTATTGCTCCTGATACTCAAAACTTTACAGTTTAAAGAAAGGAGACTTTATTTTTTGTGACTATATCAGTGTCACGTAAAAAAAAATGTGTAATTTTTTTCAAATGTCGATTGGATTTGTTTTTTTTGTTTTGTTTTTTTTAAAAGAATCAATTTCAAAAAAAATTTCACATTTTTTCGTCTCTCAGGCATCTGGATTTCACGTCGTGCCTCAGCCTCAGAAGTCTCCCCAGACGATTGTCCCCAAAGAAAAATCATTTTCCTCTGGCCGAAAAAATCAAAAGGGTTCCTGCAATGCTGGTGAGAATTCACTCCAATCAGAAAGTTACTCGAAACTTAAACTCCACAAAATGTGTTAAAACCTGTTTTTGGTTGGTTTTCTTTTCAGTTCCTAATCAGCCACAATCTGGACAAAGATCGCCCTGCGGGTTAGATCAGGTTCCTAGCCCACAGTCGTTAATCAGCAGTACCAGTCCAGTTTTGGTGAAGAACGAGCAACCTCAGGTTTGTGTTTGTGTGTATTTCAAATGTAAAACTCTTGTTTAAATCACATATAGGACTTAAAGAAGTTTGATCATGTATGCGAATAGGACTGAAATCTTACTTTACATGTAACCGTCTTAATGGAGAAAGCTGAAAATGAATGAACTCAGATTGCAGCGTTGATGTTTCTCTTTAACATTGCAAGCAATCTCCATAATGCTGTTGTCTAATGCTTCCTGTCCTGTTGTATGACAGATCCGGAGGACCACACATATATCTGCTGAGCAAAAGAGGCGATCAAACATAAATATTGGCTTTAAGACACTCTGCAACCTGGTTCCTGCTCTAAAGTCCCAATCAAATGTGTGTACTGTGTCATCATGAAATGTCCAGAACTGTATTTGCCTCTAATGCATGATTTGTTAAATAAAAAAACATATTTATTACCCTGTGCTTTTAGATCAGTAATGCAGTGACGTTACAGAAGACAGTGGAGCACATTATGAAGCTCCAGCAGGAGAGGCAGCAGATGCAGGACGAGGTTAAGAGACTACGAGAGGAGATAGAGGAGCTCAACACGTCCATTAGGTATGTTTAAACATTTTGTATCCTATCATACACGTTATAATATACGGCACTGTGCAACAGTCTGATATTTTTAAATTTTTCTTCTAAGGAGACAAACTTTTTTATATTGGTCTTGAACAATAGTTCTCCAGGATTTTTGAAGTTCTTTCAAAGTTTATCTTTGGACATTGGCTGCTTTTTCACACTTTTTCAGTCCAGTTCTTGTATATGACCAGTTCTAGAGGCATGTTGTTTAAGCTACCCGAGGCTTACCTATGAATCTTTCAAGGTTACCAAGATACCTGAATCAAGCACTTACAACTTAAATAGAAACTGGTTTTAAACTGTGTCTTCAGGCACTTTGTCACTAAAAACAATTGATTTGTTCCCCTTTTTTTAATTGGTTGTTATGCCTTACATAATACAATTTGACAGGCATAAAATAGCATTTTTGGATCAACAAGGGAATTCTGAAAAAGCCATTAGCCACAATCCTTGAATATCTCTGCATGGTGTGCACTTTGTCATAAAAAAAAATCTGTCATTAAAAGGAAATTGGAAAAGGGTCTAGCAATCAAACTTTCACACAGGGCCATGTAGGGCCATTTTTTCCCCCTTAATGATAAACACCTTCATTTAGAAAATGCATTTTGGGTTTACTTTGGTAATCTTTGTCTGAAATTTACATTTGTTTCGTGATCTGAAACCTTTATGTGTGGCAAACACAAAAAAGAGGAAATCAGGAAGGGGCAAACACTTTTTACGTCACTGTATCTAATTAGCAACAGCTTAATTTTTCATCATGACAGTGATCCCAAACACACTACCAATGCAGTAAAAGCAGACCTAGATAGAAAATCCAGCCTGCCCAGTGCGTGGACCTCAACATTGAAGCAGTTTGGGATCATTTTGACAGAAAATGGAAGAAAAAGCACCAATGTCCAAAGAAGAGCTTTGAATGACCTTCAAGAAGCCTGGAGAACTATTCTTAAAGACTACTTAAAGAAATGGCAAGAAAGCTTTTCTAAGAGAGTTCAGGCTGTGCTGAAGAAAAAACGTTTTCATACCAAATACTTACAAACTCTGTTTTTACCTGTTATGCTCTTGCACAGGTTTCAATACATTGCTGCGCCGAGAAAAATGTAAAGAAGTAAACAGTGTCTCGAAACTTTTGCACAGTACCGTACTAAACCTGCAGCAATCCAGTGTGTTAACTATGAAATCTTTCCTTACTGCAGCTTGTGTCAGGAACAGCTTCCTGTGACAGGCGTACCGATGAAACGACATCGCCTCGACCACATGCAAGAGAAGTTTAATGAATATGTGAAGAACCGCACACTTCAGAACTGGAAGTTCTGGATTGTATCCTTCAATGATAACTAGCTGCTTGTAACAACAGAGTGCATGATGTAATAGTTTTTATTTGTTGAGGGAGGCTTTGGTGTTTCCCATCTGAAACTAGAAAGAGAGGCGCCTTATTCAGATCTGAATGATAAGGGCAGGAAGTTGGTACACTTCAGCGGCAAAGGCAAGCTTACGAAATGGAAATGTTGCACTTGTGAGTTATTTTCTTAAGAAGGGTTTAGATAAAGCTGGTGCCTCATTCAGCTATTAACTTTTCAGTCCAGAAAATATGAAAAGCATTCATATAAATAACCTAAAATTCTAAGTTTACTATTGTATCAGATAGCAGGGGGGTTGGTTTGTTTTTTGTTTTTTTTATCTATCAGAGAGTCCAATTAGGCTCCCCTCTCACATGATTGGAAAAGTTTGTTAGCTCTGTATTGACTTTGTATTACCTGAAGGTGAATTTTTATTTTCATTATGTCAGTTTAATATTCTCCAGTTGCTCCCCCCAAAGTATCCAATTTCTCGATTAGTAAGAAAAGTTTGTTTTTAGGAGCAGTAATCATCTCAGATACAGTTCCTTGCGTTTCAGGTCTAAAATTTTTCACATACAGACCCGGACCTACAACCAAAAAGGATTTGAAAAAGGATTGACCTTTTTGGTTGCATTTGCTAAACCCTTTTCCAATTTCCTTTTAATGACAGATTTTTTTTAATGACAAAATGCACACCATGCCCCATACTGAAACAGGATGCTTCAGTTTTAACTGGTGCAAGTGTTCTGGTCTTTGTATGAGATACGTGTAGATAAAAGAGATGGAGAGATATGGACGACTGTGAAAGAAAAAATACGGCGCAAATGGTGCTGTACAAAAAAAAGAGAAGTGGACAGTGAAAATAGAGGATTAAATGGGTTATTACTGGGCTTCTCCACATCCAATCAAGCGATCTCCTAACAAATGTGGTCCTGCAAGAGCAGTTTGTAAGAACTGACTATTACACACAAATGCAAGGTTTTCTACAAAGTAAATATAATCAAAGCTAAATATTTTTCCAGGCTTACAAATGAATGGGTCTGACACCAGTCCAGGACAAACTACAGTTCAGGTTTCTCTGAGCAAAAAATGGAAAACAAATTGAGACTGTAAAACTGTTCAGCTGTTAGGATGTTTATTATTTTTAAAAGTGGTGGAGACTGTTCAGTGAGGATTTGAAACAGAAAAGGGGAGATTTTTAAACATACATACTCACTCACTCGCTCACCCATCCACCACCCCCCACTGGTAATAGGAGCACTAGGTGCTGTGACTCCTAAGCTAGGTGAGTGGCACCAGCAGATCCCAGGAACAACATCAGAGATCTCTGTCTAAAGAAGCGCAGTCCTAGAAACAGCTAAGATACTGCACAGGACCCTCAAACTCCCAGGCCTCTGGTAGAGGACCCGAGCTTGAAGGATAGACCGCCCGCAGGGATGAGCGGGGAATTTCTTTTTATGTATGTATGTATGTATGTATACATAATTACCGTAATAATAAGGGTTAGTCACCTGTGACTATAATTAAAGTTAACTTAACTAATGCTTTAAAAAAATGACCAGTGATGTTTCAAGATGGCTGCCAAATGGCAAGACTTAGACTGTATCAAAACC
>VUQR01035783.1:7797-18924 GCA_015108515.1 Hemichromis elongatus
ATTGAAAAGTGTAAAAAAAAAAAAAAAAAAAACATGCATCAAACCATCTCTGGATTGTCTCTGATGCTCTGTGAGTTTGTCTCTGTTACTTTCTGGTACATGTAGTCTATTGAATTTATGTACCAAAGAGTTTTCTGCCACTATAACAAGTGTGCTACTTCCAGTCGGTCTCAATAATCAGGAATTTATTTTTTATTTATTATTATTATTTTTATTTATTTAATTTTTTTTTTGAACAGAGAAGCCTGCAGCTTTTCTAATATGTTGGTGAATATTCCTTTCACAGATAAGGCTGTGAACCACAGAACAGAAAACATTTTTCTTCTGGGAAATGTACATTCATGAGATATTCTGCAAGAGGTCACACAAAACAAAAGAACGGTTCATAAGAGGAGTTAAACACAAAAGCCCATACCTCGCTGGTTAATATAAAATCTGATAGACATGAACTAAAAGCTCTCAATGTTTGCAGGAACATGATAATTTATCTTACCTCTGTTAGAAACGTTACTGAGGAATGTGTCTGTGGTAAAGACGTTTGAGTTTTCCGTGGTGGCCCTGAGAAATCAAAGCAGAGGAAACACCGACACAAAGAGAAAAATGCCGCAAAAGCGCACAAAATTTAATAGACGTTGAATAAAAAGCGAAGGAAGCTGGAAAAAAACCCACAACAGTAGCAGAAAAAAATAAAACTTTACAAAACTTTCCAGAAAATTTCTGTGACAGAAACCAAAACAAATGCCTCAAACAAGCAGCGACTCTATCAGGTTTGTGAGGGGGGAGAAAAGATGCAAGGTAATGTGTGTTTTAATCACGATTCATAATATATTATAGATACATTTGCTATTAACTATTTACTGTTAGTTGTTTGAGAAATAGCAAGATGTCTACTGGGTTAGGTGGTCAAAACATCACAATACAACAGGTCACACAGACCAAAAAGTCCTGAGATTTAGATTGTTCTAATAAAAAAATTGAATAAACCATCCTATTAACCGCAAATGATTTGTTGTTTAGGTTTATTCTTAACAGCCACACAAGAAAGCTATCCTAAACTACACTGTAGAAGCTGTTGACTACTCTAATGTTCTGGCAAACTTGTCCCCTTTTACAAGTGGTGCACTGATCTGTACATGAATGACTAATCTGAGGAAGGGCAATTCTTAAAGCTAGGCACATACGAATGCTGAATGCATTTCATTCACACCAGCCAGATTATATTTGGTAGCAATCAGACCTAAATTGTTTCAATGTAAGAATTAAATTTCTGCCACCAACAAAATATCAGTCCCACAACTTGAAAGTTGAACTTACAATAAGCGTTAGAGATGATTCATCAGATCTGCCCATGATTTCTGCTGCTGTCATCTATATCTACATCTAGGCAATCAGTATAAAGTAAAGTGTAACTAAACTTAACTAAACTGAAATAAATTGCATGTATAGTCGACAATAGTTTTTTGCTGCATTGTATAACAGAGCAGCTATATTTTGTCTGGATTAGCATTGTTTTCACATCTTAGCATTACTATTTACCAGCTATGTATCACACAGGCACCAAACTAAAAGATAAATATAAAGAGAAAAAGTAAGAGGAATACAGATAGGTGCTTGTGAACTGATGGCTGGAAAATCTAAGTTTTGACCTTGATGGTTAAACAATTACCTATTAATAGTCCCGTGACATGCAGGGCTTTCACATTCACATACCATGAATGGGTATTTATTAACCATGTCCACCTATAGTGCTTGGTATTCACAATTTAATACTATTAAAATCACAATTAAAATGAAAATGTTAAGACTATCAATATCTTTAGCGATATCTAGCAAATGATCTGAAAGACTTGGTGCTAACTTGGGGTTAAACTTGAACTTGCCACTAAATTAACCAAAAAACTAAATATATGAATAATGAAAACATTGTCTCATGGCTTGAAATATGATTGCATTTCAAAAAATGTAAGACAAAATAATCATTTTTATAATATTAATATATTACTGATAATACTGATTACCACAGGTGCTTGCCAGGTAAAACATTACTTAACAACAGTGCCTTTATGTGATGTGTCTTACTAAGTAAATGTTATTGATGTTTATCTAATCTACTCTCAATTTCCAGGAACAGCTGTCCAGCATTACTGTAGTCGTTTTACTTCCCATACAATGTTTAACTGACAAATAAGAAAGAAGATTGCCAAAGTAACACACACAGGTGTTGATTCAAAGAGTTCATCTGTCATGTGACACTTTTTTCCCTAGAACAATGTGTTAGCGCTCTCGTCCACATGAATAATTAGAAGTGAAAAAGTTTTAATGAAATGTTATCAGAAATTAAATTTCCTCAATAGATATTTTGTGGAGAAATTATATATTTCTATTTTTTAATGATATTTCTAACAGAAATATAATTCAGAAATTAAAGCATCATGTACCATCAATATGTTAGCTGAGACAATGAATTAAACTAAACTTATGTTTGACAGGATGATGATTATTTTTCCTATCCAGACTGTCACAAATGAACAGACAGTGCACTAATACAGTATAATGGCCTACAATTATCTAAAATAAACAGGGCGACAATGTTTTTCTACAATAGCCATGTGGGTACAGAATTGTTTTTTTAAGTCACATAGAATAGATAAAACAACATTGTTTTATGAGCATTATAAAGCTTCCACGTGAGGCCATAAACAAATATAACCTTGAGCTACTACTATAAAAGGGGAGGAGAATTTGAAAGCGTCTGCATTACCAGCCTTAAGCAGAAAGCTAGACTTCACAGGGTAAGTACTGTGAAACGGTTATTAATGTTTACTGAGGGACTAGTGGAAATGTATATTGTAAATGTATGAAACTAATGTCTTTTTAAATGCAGCTTTGCTGCCTGAGTGCATTCAATAAATGCAGTGGTGTATGTGGTTTCTAACTTAACCTGAAAAAGAAGCTAGAAACCAGTCATTGTCAGAAACACTTATAACTCAATAAGAAATTATGAAATTAAATATATCAGAAAAACGTATTGCATTCATGCATCTTACATGAATTAAACTTTGGTTTTGTTTATTGTTTTGTAGAAATGGTGTACTGTTACGTGTCACAATTTTGCCCAACACTGATGATGCAATTTCAAAATTACACATTTTTCTCTAATTTATAAACCTGCATGTGTGTGTGCACATGTTTAGACATTTTTGTAAGTACAGAAAATTGCTATGTCACTATACTTGTGGGGACCAACAGTCACTTATAGGGACAAAATGCTTGTTAGGGTATGTGGCTAGGGAACGCATTATGTCAATTAGATGTCCTCATTAGGTTTATGAAAACCAGAGTGTGTGTGTGTCTGTCTGTTATGCTACGCAATCACAACTAAAATGTTTGGATTCAGTCTACTTGTTTTGTTTTTTTTATGCTCAATTCAGTAAAAGTGAAAACAAGGAAAATTGCAAATAAACTTAAAGCCATGAAATTGATTTTTTTTTTTAATGTACAGACAAAGTCTAAGAAATACAGGAAAAAAAGATTAAGGGAAAGAAAGAGAGCCTAAAAAAGCACACAAATACAAAACAAAATCTGAATGAGCCTTTTTCTACTGAAAACGTTAATATTAATGACTAATGAAACGTTTAGTAAAATATAACCTGATTATCTGGCATTTACTATTTACGAAAATAAATAAAATGTTTTGTTCATTTTCAGGTCTAAAACAATGATTTGGAAGTTGATCCATTTCAGTGCTCTCCTTCTTGGAGCTCTCACATTCCCAACTCCATCTTCACTCCCCACTACCAACACTGAAGAAGGACCCTGTCAGATCTACAACTCTGACCGATCTGCAGATTGTCTGGGAAGACAGCTCGACAGTATCCCATGGAGACAATTTCCACCCACACTTGAAGAAATAGACCTCTCCTATAATAAACTTCAAACTGTTAATGCTGATGACTTTTTCCACCTCCCTAAGCTTCGTATCCTGAAGCTTCAGTACAATAATATTTCACACATTGACAATGATGCCTTCAGAAACAACACACTCTTGGAGTATCTTGACATCTTCAATAACTCCCTGCAGGAAATTCCTGCCAGAGCTCTGACACCTCTCGTCAATCTAAAAGAGCTCTACATGTCTAATAACATTTACAAAAATGCAACTTTGGCTGATTGCTTCTCCAAATTTTCCAGTCTCGAGGTCCTTTCCATGGGTGGCCCTTTGGTGATGGGACTAAAAAAAGAGGATTTCCAGCCCCTGAAGAACATCAAGCTCAAAGGTTTTGCTATCAAATGTTCCTCCCACCTCCATTACTATGAGCCTGGAAGTTTAGAAGTCATTCAGACAATTCAGATGGGCTTTGACATGGCTATAGACCAACGCCCAAATGCTCTCCTTCACATGCTACGGGACATAGCTAACAAAACATTAACAGCCATTCAGTTTCGCAACCTCTTTGAATTCACATACTACATTGGACAGGAGGACATTTTTCAGGGTTTAAAAGACATTAAAGCCAAGCAACTCATCTTTCACAGAGGTAAATTCAATGAGAACCTCTTAAGGATGGCTCTAATCAATTTACAAGCAACCAGTATCAAAAGATTAAGACTTCAGTACATTGACTTTGCCCGATCACCAACATTTGTTGATAGTGGTGCAAGTTCCAGCATCACAAACCTCGCACTGGATAACCTGGATCTTTGGTGAGTATTTTGGTGTACTACAACGTTGCTCCAAAAGTAAAGGACTATAAAATGTACATTGTGACATTCATCTTGTAAATTATGGTCATAATTAGCAAAGTAATTTTAGTCACAAAGTTATGCAGTGCATTTGGTGTTATGAGAAATCTGAGGGAGAACATTTAATTATTTTTTTACCCAAACCAGATTTTCACTCTGCCCTGTTTGCCAGATTTGCCATTATGTGACTTCATCAGCTTTTCAAAATGTATAGAATCCACCATCCAACACAGGGCATCACTACAAAGGAACATAACAGGGCTTGAAAATAATGATCCAAAAACAGCAGCTACACTAAATATGGTAAAACTGCACAAGAAGGTGATGCTACGAAATAGTGGGTTTGACAAGTATTTTGTTATGGCTATAATGCAGTACGTTGTTACAAAGTGAAATTACATGAATGTAAAGGTCACCACTAAGGTCATATAAAAATACAAAAACTAAATATGTCTGTTCCTTGTAGGTTTATCAGCAATCCTGATGTGCTACGATTTGATTGGCGTTTCACCTGGTTCAAGAAAGTTAAGCAACTGTCTATTCAACACGTGTATTTCAACTCCGCACCCTGTGATTCATGGGTTGAGATGAACGGTGTGGAATTACTAGATGTCTCCAATAATCGACTAAAGAATGAGTTTGCATTCAACCAGCGATGCGATTACAAGAACACCATGCCGAATCTTCGTACATTCAACACAAGCAACAATGAGTTGACCAGCTTAAAAGACTTATCATCCCTCACAAAAGAATTCCAGCAGCTGAAGGTATTGGATTTCAGCTACAACAAATTAGGATCTGCTAAAGATAGCCAAAATTGTGTCTGGAAACAAAATATCACCAAGTTTATTGCTCACCATAATAACTTCGTAAGTGAAGCTCTCGGTTGTCTACCAACCACGGTACATCACTTGGATCTCTCTTACTGTGATCTGGACCAGCTGGACATGAACTACTTTGAGAAAACTACCAACCTCAAAACCCTTCTACTGAGTGGAAATAAAATTAAATTCATCCCATCTAAATGGGAAAGTGCATCACTGCAGTCGCTAGCTTTGGACGGGAATTCATTTGGCCTCATTAGCAAAATGTCCTTTGAACATATGCCTCAATTGTCTCAACTTCAGGCAGGGAACAATCCTTATCATTGTACATGTGAGCTTCATGCTTTCATCCAGGACACGATCTCAAAAGGAAAGGTAAACCTCACAAACTGGCCCGAGAACTACAAGTGTTACCACCCAGAGGCCTTGCTCAACACAATCATAGCCAAATACTTTCCGGGTCATGTAGCATGTGACATCAGACTGGTTATCATCATCTGTGTTGCAACCACCACAGCAGTGATCTTAATACTCATGCTGATTTGCTATATTTTTGACCTCCCATGGTACACTAAAGCAACATATCAGATCATCAGGGCCAAATACAGAGCTCACAAGGAGAAAGCAGCTGGTGATTTAGAGACTTTTACCTATCATGCCTTCATATCCTACAGCCACTCAGATGCTGACTGGGTGAGGGACCAGCTCTTGCCCTGTTTGGAGGACAACAAGAACCCCTATCGTCTATGCATTCATGAAAGGGACTTCATGCCAGGAAAGTGGATCATCGATAACATCATTGAGAACATTGAAAGCAGTCGAAAGGTACTAAAATGTATTATGGAGTAAAAGCACCACACTACACACCAGCACATTAAAAGTTACACCTAATTAAAGTCTTGCAAAATGAGAAACAACTCACAACAAAACCTAATTATCTTGGCATACATCTTTTTATAGGAACTACAGTTTTAGTCAGTTCATCTATGGCAGGGGTCCCCAATCCCAGTCCACGAGGGCCAGTGTCCTGCAGGTTTTAGATCTCACCCTGGGTCAACACACCTGAATCACATGATTAGTTCATTACCAGGACTCTGGATAACTTCAAAACATGTTGAGAAGGTAATTTATCCATTTAAGTCAGTTGTGATGGATCAAGAAACATCTAAAACCTGCAGGGACACCGGCCCTCGAGGACTGGGATTGGGGACCCCTGATCTATGGCAACATCACCCATTGGAAGTCTGTTTCATTTTCAAATAACTTTGTTCATTCAAAAGCAAAACAAAATAGCTTACAGTAAACTGGTGTAGTAGTTGACACTTCCCCTTTGGCCCTTCTCATTTTTGAACGTACGTTGCAATTTTCGTTTATGTCAAATCTCAAAACTTGCCTGAGAACTTGCTGACTATTGGAATATTGAGTCTTAAAAGACTAAAAAAGTAAGCACGGTGATATGAATTGTTGTAAATGGTTGGTGAATATAGTTGACCTGTTGTTTAGCAACTCATCATTGTTGTTTGGAAACCAATACAACCTCTTAAGGTGTTTTGCAGATGAAGGTGGTATTGCGCTGTTTAATTTCAATTCAATTTTACTGTATATAGCACAAAATCACACATATAGAGACCCTATAATAATTTCTTTTCTGTTATTTTCTTTATTCCTAGGTCATGTTTATTCTCTCACGTCACTTCGTTAACAGTGAGTGGTGCAACTATGAGCTGTACTTTGCTCAGCAGAGAGCAATGGGAAAAACCTTCAGTGATGTCATCTTAGTGGTTAAGGAGCCTATTGATCCAAACTCCTTACCCAGCAAGTACTGCAAGCTCAAGAAGATGCTGAGTACAAAGACATACCTGGAGTGGCCCCAGCAGGTTAACCAGCAGGCATTTTTCTGGGCACAGCTGAGGAGTGTTCTGGGAAAGCCAACAACCCAAGAGCGGACAAACAGTGTTAGGAGCAGAACATTTTCTTTGGGAAGAATATCTGTGATTGGTCCCCCTGTTGAAGAAAGGGTGGAAGAAGGAGATTAGTTGACTGTGGAAAAAGAAGCAGAACCCAAAAAAAGAAGGAAATGAGGAGCCATTAAATAAAATACCACTGGTGGCATTTTAGCCATTAAATAAAAAAACAACAACTATTAAACAAGTGCCTTGAAGTAGTTTCTCAGTAAAGAGCTCCCCTCAAGTAATCTTTTTGTGTAGGCTATGCCAACCAGGGAGCAAAATACAACATCCCCTTGTGGTGACAGAGAAAAAAAACCAAAACAACAACAATCTGTCTGCCCAAGGCAGTCTGTCATGTCATCCCTGAGAGCTGAGCTGATGTCCTCTGCTTCACTTTCCCTCAGTGTCTCAGGCCAGGTGCCCTGCTGACAGGCGCTGAAAGGCCGGCTCACATGAGATCTCCCATGTCGCACTTTGGATAACAAGCAAGGTCCCAGGAAACAATGGTGACGGGTCCCACACTGCGAAACGACTGTGCACTGTTACATTCTTGGACCTCAGAGGTATGAGATCATGAATGTTCCAACTCAGACCAGGCTGAGTCAAATGAAACCATATAGTAACAATACAACTGATATCAAGTTGTAGAGATAAAGCTTAGAAACTGGGCAATGGTAATGCTTCATCAATCTGTCTTTGTATCAGCTCTAATCATTTTCATGTTTTAGTGTAATATTTAATGTGTTTCAAGGTGAATACTCCTCCTATTTTAGTGAATACTGGAAATAAGTAGTCCCAAATATAAATTGCTGCCAAATGTCAGTGTAAACTTGTGTGCTTGTTATTCTGTTTACTGCTAAATCCATCCCTCACGAGTTATTATTAGCTCTGCTGTTATAATACAATGCAAAAACACACTCACAGAGATTGTTCACTTGTCACATGTCTTTCATTGGGCCCTCTATGAATCACAGTTTCATATAATAGATAATGTTTATCAAACATTTGTTCATTGTTCAGTATTATCATTGTCACCAGGTATAATATAGCTAAGGGAATTAGAATGAGTTGTACAGACGGATAGCAGATACAAATCTGATGCCTGAATTAAGTTAGATTTCTTAGTCTTTACACATGTTTTAAATAAAAGAGATGCTTCTGAATGATTAAGAAACAGTGGCAAAAATTGTTTTGAAAGTTGATTAATGTGAATTTATGTTTGTCACATATTATTTGTGATGGAAGGCTTTTGTTTTGAATACTGAATCATCCTGTGTACCTTACTACTATATTTAATCATTTGGATTCAGTATTGTAATAGTTTAATAAAAAAGCAGCATTATTTTGTACATCATTGAATTTTCTTTTTAAAACAGTTTTTTTCTTAATTTCACATTTATTTTGAAATGATTTAACTACTTTTGTGTTTTACCATTAATGGTTATTGTGCAGCCTTACTTACTTACATATATGGCCACTGACAAAGTTTGAAAATGACCAGTAGATGACACCCTTGAACCTAAGCAGAGCTGCGACACCACACGGCTAAGGCGTGACATGAACCAGTTTACCACCAGTTTTTTTTAACTGGGAAGAAGCTCATATATTTTACTTCTCTCTGTATATGTGAAATGCACTGTGTAACCAATTGTTTCTTTTTTTCTTGATATAAGTAATGCTAACATGCAATTTATACAGACTTCGAGTGCTTTTGTATAGAAACGCAAATGAAGGACATGTTTACTTTTCATGAAGAATCATATTGTACATTTTCTAAAACAATGCGGTGCCTTATTTTAATGACTTGTAATATGCTGGTCATTCATAATTCATACTGTTCAGTATAAAGATATTGAAATCAATGAATAAAAACATATTCAGTTTCATTTGGCAAACGAGTGATCACTATATGCACATTTTTTCGAACAGATTTTACCAGTACTCGCTAATGGATGGTTTTACTCCCCTGTTGCTGTAGATACCAAATGTACATCGGTTTGGTAAATTTTTAACTGGCATGCAAAAGCATTGGCATTACACAGGCTACCAGGAGATGCAAATCAGCTCTTAACAACCTGACCTGCATTTAATTTGCATTTATACAAAAGTTGAGCTGTCTCTCAAATATTATCAAAATCTGACTTGCAAATGATATTTAAAAAAGAATTAGTCATACTTGGTAAGCTTACAGAAGACCCTAGAGAGGAAAAGTAGAGGAATTACTAGAGCCAATTTACCTTATTCATTTTTTAATTTGATTTTAATATTGGTTGTTTAAGATTAACTCAATTTCAGCTTTTAGGCCATTGGGGATATTCGTAGGCATTTTAAAACGGAAATTTAAACAACTATTCTATAGATTTTCCAAGTTGCACACATGCAATACATTTAATGCAACATAAATACATAACTTGTAATAATATAGCATACCCTAAATTACATAAAAAGATATGATCCCTCACTGAACATTTAGCTATTTACTTAATTTTTAACTAATCCCAGGTATTATAACTATATAAGGTTAGGAAGGAGAGTGAGTAGTGTTTCTCCTGCAAAGTTCCAAGAGCTGAGGTTGTTGCCTTTCATGGCCATGCAGTTCAACTGTGAAAGAGCTGATGATGCTGTTCAGAAGGAGGGGCTATGGTTATGGTTCATTTGCACACAGGTGAGAGTCGCTATAAGTAATCAGGTGAGAGCTGTGGTGAGAGCCCCAGTCGATCTACTTTCAACAGAACCTGTTAAGTGTCAGTGTCCAGGTGAGTTATTGATCTTTTTCTTTTCCTTTCCATCCAGTATTTTGATGTGCAGTGGTAGTGTGAATGATTTTCTAAAACTACTTGTGCTGTAGTTGGAGTTGCAGTTAATTAACACCAGCTTCTCATTTGACATTCAAAGACTTTTAATTAGCTCCCTGATCATGCTGGGAATAAATGATTAACAGCAATCATTGAGAATAATTAGGGGAATCTGGTGCCACATCATTTGGAGAAGTGATTTTGCAAACTGTAGATATTCACACATTCCCTCACATACTCTATTGCTCGTGAGAAACGTGTTGCTATTCATATGGGCTAAAATATCATCTAACAGTTTTGATGTTGGAAATATGACCGTACTCTAAAACTAATCTGAGGTTTAATGCAACCAAGAATCTATACTCATCTTACTATATGTGGGAGCTGTCCTGGAGGGGGTCTGGCTTTTATCCTCCACTGGTTTGTGAGGAGGACTGTGTGCAATGAAACTGCTCTCCTGTATAGGCTTCTCAGGTGTCTAATAGTGAAAGGCGGGTATAAGGTTGGACACTCAACCTGTCTGGTTACCATGCCTCATTCTCCTCTTTGTATTGCTTTTGGCACCAATATTAGTAGGCTTCATTGTTTCATGAGACCTCATGCTTCCAGCCTTATGATGTAGATGTAGACGCCATATGATGTAGAATCAACACACCTTACCAAGAAATGGTCCCACATCATGTTTTTGAATGTCTTGTAAAGGGGGGGAACTATGAGGCCAGCTTGCCACTGGTTGGAATATTCACACTTTAAACTACAAAATGTAATCTGATTCTTGCTATAGTGCACTGTACAAATAACTGAATGTTATGCTCT